>BCLH01000954.1:3511-108962 GCA_001602315.1 Zoysia pacifica | reverse complement strand
GCGCGGCCGCCGCAGCGGCACGATGGCGCCCGCCGCGCCCGGCTGCTGCTTGCTCTCCGGCGACACGGCGGCCGGAGGCGTGGGAGCTGGTGCTGTGGTCATCGCCGGCAGGGATATCTCTGGGTGCTGATGCTCTGCGGCGGTGGGAAATCCAGTGCCCCCAGCTGCCAGCACTTGCTGTTGCTGGCCATGCACGTACCCTCCGATTCGCCACTTGCTCTACAGTGTCCCTATAGATCTTTGCCGTCCTGCCTCTGGTTCTTGGATCTAGAAGAGCTGGAGAAAGGGAGCGAAGACAGCGCGAGGAAAGAGTCTAGAGAGAGAGAGAGAGAAAGAGCACTGCTTGCGTCTACTGCCCTGCTTAGTGCTTAGTTGTATCAGCGCGCACAGGCAGGCGGACCGGAGCAACATGGCATGGGAGCGCCACACGACGACCGGACAGGTGGAGCGCAGCGCGGAGCCGGGATGCACGACACTGTCATCCGTGTCGAGTACTACGTGTCGCGCCTCAGCCCTCGTCGCCCAATCGGTAGCGTTCGCCGCCAGCCAAAAAGCCCGCGGCGTGCTACGGTACTCCGCGCCCGTTTCCTGCCACATTATGGCCAGGCCAGGCCTTGGACGACAACGTTCCGCGGAGTCCACTCCAGACGCCCGCCCCGGCCGAAAAACCGGTCACGGATGGAATGTGAACAAACGAACGAACGTGAAGTTCAGCGGCGGAGTTTATCGGGTTCGTGAGAACTGGTTCTGATACATGCATTGTGATGCGGGTTCGAGACTTTGTTTGTACTCCTGTAATCTACAGTCACTAGGAGCGGCACAAGCGTCTTGATTGACAAGGCGGATCTGCTCGAGCTGAACGAAAGTCAACAGAACCTCCGCGCGAAATATTGACCTCGCGTTTGATTGGTACTCAGGTCAGGATCTATACCCAAAAAAAAAAACATCGAGTCGTAGAATAGGATTAGGATTATCTTGCTCGGTATTATATGCGCGACGCAAGTGGCGCTTAGTCAACTCGCCGATCCAGACAGCATTGTTTATGTTGGCTTGCCTGCAGCCGCGACTCGTGGTAAGCTCGGCCATTTTCCACACCATACCAGCCGCCGCTCCAACTCCAAGCCTCCATCCCAACACATGAGCCCAGCAATTTTGAAACTCCAGATGCGCGCCACAAAGGCCCAGATGGAGCAGTAACATGCCCGCCGAGCCGTCCGCTTCGAAGCCGACAAGGCCTCGCACTCGCGATGTTAGTCTAATCCCGGCGATTAACCCGGCCATTACGTGTCCCGGTTAGCCGGCGTATTGTATCGGCATGGAGCGGCGCCGTGCGCCCGTGCCGTGGCACCGGGGTGAAGCCCATGTGCTCCGGGATCATTAGCCGTAGCCGTCCAGGCGCGCCGGGGTCATAGTAACTCCTAATCGTGCTGGCGCCGGGGGATTACCGGCTGTTTCGTCGCTAATCCACCCCGCCCCCAGAGGTTAGCAGGCGCTGCCTGTGCCGACGAGGACCCAAAAGTACAAGAGTATGCAGCGGGCCTGCCCGGCCGACGTGAGCCCGGAGCACTATAGAGCATGTACCCATGTGATCTGCCCAAGCGAAGGCCTCAGAGAAGGACGAGCGATTAATGGCGGCCACCTCAGGGAGACAGGGAAGGAGACGACGGTGCACAAAAAACAGGGTGCTCGCGCATAGGATCCCCTGAGGTGCTCTTCTCCTGAGCAAATGGCGGCGGCAATCCGTGATCGTCCACGAGATCTGCCACGCGCGGGCCATCCTTATCCAGCAACGGTTGTCAACCCTAACATTTTGCACGAGGTCAAATAGCTCTGCATCCGAGATTCCATGTTCAGCACCAATAAATAAATGGCTAGGTGTGGTACTGGTCGATGGAATTAGTAATTTTAATACGTCATCCTCTAAAAAAGAAATCGATGAGCCAGCTGCCACGCCCTGATGCTGTCTAATCTTTCCGTGACGCGGAACAGGCGAAAACAATGGAGGCCGCTGCGGAGGTTGAGAGGACGACGTCGACGGTGTGCGTGACCGGCGCGGGGGGCTTCATCGCCTCGTGGCTCGTGGAACGCCTCCTCGCCGCCGGCCGCTACACGGTCCACGGCACCCTCCGCGACCCAGGTAGGAGTAACTTCTTTGACACCGTTCTTGACCAACCGACGGTGTGTGTCCTCTCTGTTTCGCTCCCCGCCGATGAAAACTGGGTGTGTCGTGTGCGTGCGTAAGCCTGACCTGCCGATCGACCTGTATGGCGCGCAGGAGACGCCAAGAACGGGCACCTGGCGGCGATGGACGGCGCCGCGGAGCGGCTGCGGCTGTTCAAGGCCGACCTGCTGGACTACGGCAGCATGGCTGCGGCCATCGCCGGGTGCGACGGCGTCTTCCACGTCGCCTGCCCCGTCCACGCCAGCGCCATCACCGATCCCGAGGTAAGCAGCTCGCCTCACCGTTTCGTGCCGGTTCCCTCGCCTTCGTCAAGCTAGCGTGCAAGTCTTCACCACAAGTCGTGTTGCAGGCTGAGATGCTCACTCCTGCCGTGACGGGTACGACGAACGTCCTGAAGGCGTGCTTGGAGGCCAAGGTCAAGCGGGTCGTCGTTGTATCGTCTGTCTCGGCCGTGGGGGCGCATGCTGACTGGCATAAGTTTCCGGTCATGGATGAGTGTTGCTGGTCGGATGTCAAGCTGTTTAGGACGACTGAGGTGACACCTTGATCCTATAAACAGTAACATTATCAAAGCAAACTTGGAAACTGAGGACTACCACAATAGTATTAGTTCAGCTATTTGCCCTTTCATCAGTGTTGACAACTAATCGTAGCTAATAACGGCAATATGTGCATTTTTTTTGTATACTACTTACTCCAGTAGTCTAATCTACTATACTTCTGATCTCCAATCTGACAGAATTGGTACAGCGTTTCCAAAACACTGGCGGAGCTTGAGGCCTTCGACTACGCCAAGAGAAGCGGTCTAGATGTTGTGACAGTCTGCCCGTCCTTGGTGATTGGGCCCTTGCTCCAATCTACTCTGAACGCGAGCAGCTCAGTCATAGTTGATTACCTGAAAGGTCACGAATCTTGCCTCAAATGTGACTGTTCTAAACCGGTCCCTCTCATTCTCTCTCTTGTTCTTTGTAGGGAAGATGAAATTTGAGGCCCTTTTAGCCGATTGTGTCCTCATCGGATACATGACTATCCTTTTGCAGGTGATCATGAGGTGAAGATGAAACTCAGGAACTTCGTGGACGTTAGAGACGTCGCCGATGCTCTTCTCCTGGTCTATGAGACCCCGGAGGTGTCTGGACGCTACATCTGCAATTCACACGCAGTGCAGGTGTCTGCAGTCATAGACCTTCTCAAGAGTTGGTATCCGGCTTATAAACATGCCGACAGGTAAGTCCGCTCTTCTGCAGATCCGTGCGCGATTAACCGGTGGGTGTCTTGGTAACTGTGAGCTGATATAATGCTTCATTTTGTTTGGAACTTATTGCAGGTTCATCCAAAGTGAGCGACGAGCCTGTATTCAGCTCCAAAAAGTTGGAGACGCTAGGATGGAAATTCAAGCCGTTTGAGGAGACCCTCAGGGATAGCATCGAATCCTGCAGGGCAAAAGGTGTCCTAGGTGGCAAATTTTACAGTACACTCAAATAAACGTGAGCCGTTTATTTATATGGATCTCGAGAAGGAAGTGGCTTTTTTACCTCCGGTAAAAGACCGAAAATACTTTAATTAGAAGGAAATTAATAAATTATGAAAAGCGGTGCATGCGACATTTAAAGAAATAAAATTCTTCAAAATAAACTATTTGACATATTTTGGAAAGTTGCAGTTGGTTCTCACTTTTTTTTTCTCAATAACGTGACAGCCTCTCATGCTTTTGCTTAGCCGGTCAATGGACACATGGTTATGTGAAACATGCTTAAACTGCTACTCCTATATGTGACAACGGACACATGGTCAAATGACACACACATGCTTATACTTTTAACGTGACACAATGTACACAGCCGGTCAACTGTCAATGATCGTTTTTTTTTGTAAAAAAGGTTGAAAAAATTAAAAAACTTAAAAAATGAAATTGAAATCCGATCAAATTGGTCGGTAAACCGGTCAAGTCAACTAGAAACTAGTCAAATTGATTTAGATTTAAAATTTTAAAATTTGAAACGGGAATATGATCATGGTTTTTACGGATAGTGTATAACGTGATAGGTACAATCAGTGGCTTACCTGGTCAATAGTCAATGATCATTCTTTTTACGAAAGACGTGACACCCTGTTCACGCTGATTTAAATTCAAAATGATACGGAAGGCAAACTTAGTCAAATTGATTTGCATTCAAAATTCAAAAAACTGATACAGAAGGAAAGTGCTCCGTCGCTGGAGATCTAGCTGATGCATATCGGCCTTGTCCGTAGAAGGAAAGAAATAATATAGGCATGAGATATAGTATGTTTGCCGGCTAACGTTATATTACCATTCGTATTTTATTTGTTTTCTTCTAAAAATCAACGATTCAGATTGATTTAATGTTTCACCTCTAGAAGGTGAGATTTAGATTGATTTAATGTTTCATCTCTAGAAGGTGAAAGAAGAAGAGATGATCTACTTTAGCAAAGCTCATCCTAGGTCGAGATCCTCAGGGATAAGGATGCATCTATTGTCAGCATTTTCAAACTTCCTTGATTTATCAAAGTGCCAACTTCTTTTGAACATTTGAAAACATTGAAATGTAGTGACTTGTTGCTTGCAGAACCCGTAACGAAAGCATGTGCAAAATAGAAAGCATCTGCCGTGCATTTTTATGAAGCCTCCAAACAAACTTTTAAATCAGACTATAATCATGTTTTTTTGCTCAAGATGTACGCGCTTAATGAGCAGAAAGTCGACGTAAAATTTTCAGCGTTCAAAAAATTATATTTTCATAATCTTATTTGTTTCAGCTTATGGTTGTTTAGCGTTTCAGATAAAAAATCCAATCTGAAAAACTGCAACAAAGAGGGATGTTTGTTGGTTTTTGGTTTCATTGGTTGGCACAGCTTGTATGCTGGGATTTGTAAGCCTAAGCGTTAACACTGGTCTGTCCCAGTGATGTGAACCGTCGCTTTTGTTGGTCTTCTATAAATGCCGAGTTTATCTCTTTGTCAAAAAAAGTTTGTAATCTGAGCAAAACAGATATAATATTGGAAACAATTGATAACATTTCAAGGTAATAAGTACTGAGAATCTTGAAGATATTTCAAGTATTAAATTGAATATCATGAAGATATACTGTACTCAATAATCAATAAATAGTCCCTTTGAATCCTGGAGTAGTATGATCCAAAGGGAATGTTGAGGATTGAATTTATAGGATCGTGAAGATATACTGAGTATTAAAGTGAGGATCATGAAGATATACTCCTGTATCGGAGTGTGGATCATGAAGATATAAGCTTTCCGGTAATCCTCCTCAGCCACCTGGCAGAGACACCTGAAGCCCCAACTGCCAGCCTGCCTCACGGCTCAGGCCACCGCACGAGCAGCAAAGCGTGTCTAGCTCTGAACTGGAGACTGCCTCCACCTGTCAGACCCTCGTCTGCCACGTGCTGAAAAAGATCGTAGTAACAAAAAACCGTGGACACAATCAGCCACCACGCGCGCTTACGCATATATAGCTCGGAAGTTGGATCGAAGCTCATAAGTACGCAGGATTGCCGGTGACGAGAACGAGATCGTCGGAAGCCATGGACGGAGCCCCCGGGAAGACGTCGACGAAGACGGTGTGCGTGACGGGCGCCGGGGGCTTCGTCGCCTCGTGGCTCGTGCGGCTGCTACTCTCCCGAGGCGACTACGTCGTGCATGGCACCGTTCGTGACCCTAGTAAGGCTGCCGATCTGATTCTGATGATCTGATCCGATCTGGTCCCCCTCGATCGTCGATTCTGCACGAGCGGCTTCCTGCTCTGGTGATCATCGCGCGTGTACGTAGTTGATGAATAAACGACGTGGGGCGCGCAGGTGATCCCAAGAACGCGCACCTGACGGCGCTCGACGGCGCCGGGGAGCGGCTGCATCTGTTCAAGGCCGACGTGCTGGACTACGGCAGCGTGGCGGCCGCCGTCGCCGGATGTGAAGGCGTATTCCACGTCGCCAGCCCCGTCCCGGCGACCAACCCCAAGAACCCCGACGTACGTACTTCATCATCAGTGCATGATTCGATCTGTTTGCGCCAGATAGGTTAGTTCTTTGGAGCTAGTCGTCTGCCTGACTGGCTGAATCTGATCGCGCGTGCAGGCTGAGGTCCTGGCTCCGGCGGTGACCGGCACGGAGAACGCTCTCAGGGCCAGCCACGAGGCAAACGTCCGGCGCGTCGTCGTGGTGTCGTCGGTCGCCGCGGTCATCATGAACCCCGAGATCCCCGACGGAGCCATCGTCGACGAGGATTGCTGGTCCGACGAGGACTACTGCAGAACTGCTGAGGTGCAATATTAGATCCACGGCAATCGATTAATTAATCCAACCTATATATATATATGGCCATACGTAAAACTCGATGCTTTCGCTCGAAAATTCATTCCCGAGTCTCGATCTTGACTCGATTATTCGTTTTTTTTTTACCAATTCTATCAGATGTGGTACTGCCTTTCCAAGACTCTGGCCGAACGCGCGGCTCTGGCATTCGCGGAGAAGGCGGGGATGGACGTGGTCACCGTTTGCCCGCCGTGGGTTCTGGGGCCATTGCTACAGTCCACAGTGAACACCAGCAGCTTGCGCCTGCTCATTTACCTGAAAGGTACCGTACAGTACGTGGGTTTCTGCAGCACTGTAAAAATTCATACTCCTCATTCCTTCTACTTTATCAATGAATTTTCTTTCTACTTTATCGATGAATTTTTTAGCGCAATATCCTCTTGATTCGTAAAAAAAAAAGAAATATAGATTCTTGCGCAATATCGTCTTGATTCGGACATAATAAAAAACAAAAAAGAAATATAGTAGATTTTCAAAACGCGGTAGTCACATGATCGCTTTCAGGGCACTCTTCTGACTACTACTTAATTTTTTCCCTTTTTTTTAGCAAGACTTAGGCATCAAGCGATGTCTGGTCACACAACATTGCAAATTTCGACATACACCACCCAACCCATTCGTCAACGTGAAACAATTGGTGCACGTTTCCGCAATTGGCAGTACCCCCGTCACTCAGTCCTGAAGCAGGTTGCAGTTTTTACCATAAATGTCCGCTTCAGTGCGCTTGGCAGGATCCAACGTACGACCCCTAATAGCATACGGCGCGCTCGAGAACTCGTTTTCTTTCGCACGAGCGGCATACATGAGTTTATGATCGAACTGATCAATCTCACCGTAGTCTCGTGAATCGTGATCGATTTGGGCATGCATGCATGAACGCAGGCGAGACCGTCGAGGAGAAGACGCGGAACGTGGTCGACGTCCGCGACGTCGCCGCCGCGCTCGTCCTGGCGTACGAAGCGCCGGAGGCGTCCGGCCGGCGGTTCATCTGCAGCGCGCACGCCATGAAGGTGTCCGAGACGCTCGCCGTGATCAGGAGCCTGCGCCCTGACCTGAAGCTGGAGCACCCCACCAAGAAGTGAGAGCTAGCCTTGATCGATTTCATCACAGGCTGTGGTAACATCATACGTGATGCGACGAACCAGCTGTCCTCGCAATTTTGATCGACGTTGTTAAGTTTGCAGGTTTGTTCGAGCGGAAGACGAGAAGGTGGTCAGCTCCAAGCGGCTGCAGGAGTTGCTGGGGTGGAAGTTCAGGACGGTGGAGGAGACTCTCAGGGACACCGTTGAGTCGTACGAGGCTGCTGGAATCCTCAACTGAGGCGCTAGACATTGGGCATTGGATAAGGCATCGTTTGAAACGCAGAAATTTTACAAAAATTTTGTAAAAATTTTATAGAAAAAAACACAGAAAAAAAAAATCCGCATTTCAAACAGGTGTAAGTGTAGCAAATTGTGGGGGAAAAGTACCTATCGATGATGTAACAATAATAATGAATGTGCATGCCTTTTTTTTGCGAAGGGGAAATGTGCACGCCTAGATTGGAATGAAATACTTACTACTAGCAAGGAAGGGCAGCGTACTACATACTCCTATAACATGATCAGATCGTTCCAACAGGCGAATGTTCCCCTTGCCAATACTACCTAAGTGGCATATCTTTTTTTTTTCAAAAGACCCGGAATATTACCGACTTTTATAAAAATATAAGGTGCAAAATCAACTGAAACCAAATCTAGGAGCATGGGCTAAATTTGGTTTGAAAAAACAAAAATGACTACAAGCTAAGTTGCTGGCTAACTAGGGTCGAGAGTTCTTTTGCTTCCGCCAAGCTCCAGAGGTAGGCTTCATCTTTTATCTCAGTGATACAATACTGTTTGATGAGATTTAACAGTTAAAAATAAAAAATATTTAATAAAAATATTAAAATGATAGATTCAGTACTAATTTTTAAAAATCAACGACTGAGATTACCTCTCTCGCATCGTAGCATCTCTCTTTCTTTGTGTTCAAAAACTCTAGAAGCAGGCGCACCAGTACCAGCTTGAGCTGTGAGACTTGAGCACTTGCATTGGATCGCCGTGCTCTCAGTCTGGGCTCAGACGCTGAGCTTTTCAAATTCAATCACTTTTTTTGTGCCATCACGCAAGAAAGGCATCTGTAATTTATTGAAGGACAGAGTCCCGGTGAGAAACCGAGGAATCTAACCCGGGTGGCTGCCTCCGCCGCTGGAGCTGCTACCCCCTCGGGCCGGTGCTCGGCCTCCATCAGGGTTACGTTTGGGTCTGCATTACTCGCAGCGAGGACCCGCGTGATCGCAATGGGCTTTTTGTAGATTTCCAGCCCATATACGACGAGGCGGAAAGCTTTTGCGGGCCAAGCCGGCCTGTCGAGCCACCAGGCGTGCCGTGCGTGCACGACGAAACAAGCAAGCGCAGTTGACCGCCTCGATGAGCTTGTCGATAAGAGAAGGAAACTGGAAGCAGAGAGGCCTGTCAAATTCCAAGCGAACGAGAGGCCACAATGAGGGTCACCAATGGACCGGTTAGCGATCGTGACGTCTCCAAACAACCACAAGAGTACTGAAAAGTGATGTTTTGGACCCTAGTCGTACTCAAATCTGCCCTCGGTCACCCTCCCTGAGAGTTGAAGCATTTTACTGCTTGACATGCGATATCTCGTTTTAATGGAATTCTGTGTTGGTACACTGCTGCGTAAACTGAGAAAAACATATATACCTTTTTTCTTTTTTACCATTTTTTTAACAGCAAGAACTTGTCACGAACCGAGATGGCATCTGATGCTTGGCACTTGCCTACTTAATCGGCACACTGTTGGAAAGTGATCAAAGCCTAGTTTCGCCGGCTACCACGAGCCTAACAAGTACTACCTCCGTCTGCAGAAATTTATTTTTAGTTTTGTAGACTTACGCTTTGATCAAAGAGAAGATTTTTATAGGTTTCAGTTAATTTTAAAAATTTAGTATTTGTATTTTTAAAATTATCAAAAAAATACTTTTATAATATACATTATTTATATTATTAAAATTAATTAAATTTATCAAAATAATTAGTCAAAATTGTAGATCCACGAAACCTAAAAATAAGATTCTCTTGAAACGAGGGAGTACTACTAGTCGTATGTTGGCTGAGGTGGCATTGAGTCATTGACAACGACGTGTGCAATCTTGACAGAAGGGAGGACCTCACGAGATCCTTCCTTAAACGCATGGTCCCTAATGAAATTGAGTTCATATATATCCAATTTAATCTTATCGCACATTGTATTTTGCATAGCCATTTCTAACTTGCATCTACAGCGAATCACCTTAAAGAGAGTTTTCATCTATGTCATAGATTAGTTAATGATATATAAATTTAGAGAGAGTTTTTATCTATATCATAGATTAGTTAATGATATATAGATCTGATCTAATATAGACCCATATATCATTAATACAAAGTGATAATACAGATAAAAATTAAATCAACAATAATAGTATATATAGATTTTTTCTTTAAAAATAGTAAACAAAGAGAACTCATAACCGCTTACCTATCCTTTTGTATGTGCTGTAGATACATTAATAACTCTAACAAAACTATCGAAATAAAACATAAATAATTCCATCACTATGTATTCATACACGCGTTCACTTTTTCTATAGAAAGCAAACAAAGAATTTGCTTTGGCGTACAGTTTCCTTCAAATCCGTTCCACAAATGACGTGCACAGTTTCATCTGATTGGTGCAACACTGTATAAAGAGAGAGGAGCCTCAAAGTACAAATTATAATCCGCAAAACTCACAAAATCCCTTTCTATCAAAATCACAGTTGAACTCGTAAGCTCTGCTTAGAGGTGGTCCCGTGGAAATTTGTGGAGAAAATACGAGTACTAGCAAGTACCCCACCTAGAGGAGTGAGCGAGGCGAGGCGGCCCAACAGCACCCCCGCCTCAGCGCGCGCCCCAACTTCCGGCTCGCGGCTCCCCTCCACGCCGCGTTCCCTCTCCCGCGTAATCTAACCGTTAATTATAACCGCTCCGAGGATCAGCGCGAGACCCACCGCTATAATTACGCCCGCGCGCGGGGGCCTATCAGCCCTTGCTAGCTAGCCACCCCGGCTGCTCGCCGTGCTTGCTTGTGTCTAGCAAGCGCTGCGCCCTGCTGCTAGGGTTAGGGTTTGTGGCTGCGGACGCGGGGCCGGGATGGCGTCGCCGGCGGCGAGGGGCGGAGGGGGAGGCGGCGGAGGCACGCCGGCGCTGCACTACCTGAGCGGGCCGTACGGGGACACCACCTTCACCAAGGTGTTCGTGGGCGGGCTCGCCTGGGAGACGCGCAGCGAGGGGCTGCGCGCGCACTTCGAGGTGTACGGGGACATCCTCGAGGCAGTCGTCATTACCGACCGCGCCACGGGGCGCTCCAAGGGCTACGGATTCGTGAGCACGCTTTTCCCCTGCCTTTTTTCTTCTTTTATTTTCTTTCGTGTTGGGAAATTTGGCCTGGTGATTTTGCGCTGGAGGATCATGAAGGAGGTTTGGTTTTGGAGCTAAAGGTTGTGATTTTTCTGTGGGACGGTAGGTTTTGGGGTTCAATTGGGAGGTTGTTTTGATCATCATCGGCAGGCTGCTGTGGCAGGGAAGGTCTTGCAAATTTGGGTGTTTTGTGTTCCTCGGCCAGGAAATTTCGAGAATCTGGTAGAGTTAGGAAATTTTTTTGTTTTGGTACTCAAAGTGGGCTAAAAGTTTTGCTGTATAGGATGTCTTATCGTTTCCAGTCTGCTTCCAGCCCCAAAATTGCGTGCCAATCAACATGCTTTTTTCATCGTGTGGATTGGGGGAACGTCGAGGGAAAATAATGGAACTGATTACTTTTGTGGTTTTGAAATTAGGGGCGGTATTTCATTTCTCATCATTTTTTAATGCGTTTTAATCTTTTTTGTGGAGGCGTGTACAGGTCACCTTCCGAGACCCAGATTCTGCTAGGTTGGCGTGCATGGACCCGTACCCAGTGATCGACGGGCGTCGTGCTAACTGTAATCTTGCCATCCTGGGCCGGCCTGGTCCAGCTGTGCCTTTTGGTGCGTCTGCTAATTTGCTTCTTTTATGTCATAATTGCACAACTGTCAAATAGATATATATAATGCTTTCACCCTACTTGCATGTGTAATGGAGTAGTTTCTTAATCAATACCCTATTTCTAAATCCTGATGTGTTGGAGTCACTGTAAATTCGTACTGTAATTGTGATGTTTTATATCATTTCAGATACTTAAGTTTCTCTCTTCTTTTCAATCATTAACTAATAATCACGTCACTAGTCCTAAAAGAGGGGAAAGGACTTGTCATTTGAGTGGTAGATTTGTAATTTCTCGCTTCAGTACATAGTACCAAACAAGGCTATAGGATCTTCCAAAAGCTCATTTATGAAAAGTAGCGCGAGCTGTTGAAAATAAACAAAACAAAATAAACTTGACAACTATTAGTCCTCTGTCAACTAGTTTGGCACTTGATTGGAGGAATGAATGATAATGGTACTAAGAGCTTGTGGATGGTGGACTGGGTAGCCAATAATTGCTTTTCGACAAAAACAGTCCGCTTACAAATCAAATACATATTTCATAGATTGCAATTTGCAATGACAGTCATCACAAGACCAACATCTTTACTTGGAATGGGGTGTAAACCTTTGTAGCACACGAGATATCGTCAATATTTTTTTCAGGACGTCCTTTGATAAGAGAGCTACGTCTGGTGATTAATAAAGATAGAGGGCATCATGTGAGGAAAAAATTGTCACATTTGCTAGAAAATTTACAGACTAGCAAGTTTTTTATTTAAGAGAATCATGATAGGGAACCAAGGTTGTTTAGTAAAAGGACAAATTTGCCAACAAAATTAATTTTGATACTCGTTTATATGTGATATAAGGAAGACTCTGCAGCAATGACAATTTCATTAGAAAACTTTTGTGCCAGTTTATCCATACCTTTTTTTAGGATGTATATATTCAATTGTTGTGACAAATATTCCCACTTCTTTTTTAACATGGTAGTAGCACCTGTAAGGCCGGTCATCCCTTACAATGGAGGTGTGGCGGTTCCCGGGGGCATGTATATGCAAAGCCCAACATATCAGCAGCCACACTACAACTACTCACAGGCCTTTGTATACCCTTCCTATGGGTAGGTTGACAGTTCATTCAACGCATTGTTGGCAAATATCATGCATAGCTAAGAATTTTCTCCTGTTCGTTTGTGTTTGGCTTGATTAAAGTTGTAGCTAGGCTGGAACTGTATGGTTTACATGATGTAATGATGTATTCCCTTAATAAAATATTTTCCTGTTTACATGTGAACAGCCTGGCTGTTTAAGTAACAAAAACAATTTTTTTTCAATGCAGGCCATCAACATATGGACCTGAATACTTATATCAGCAGGTTGAGAACTCTAGAATCTTTTATATGTAGTGTGTGTTCCTTCGCGTTCTTTTTTTTTAAAATTTTTGCTCATTTGTTCTATTTTTAGCTTTGTAGAATGCATATGGCGGCCCATATGTTGGACAGCAGTATGTTCCTGTATATGGTGGACCCAGGGCGGTAGGCACAGCAGTTTACCCATATGGGCAGTATGGCCAGCCTGTGCCAACTGATCATGCTTATTCACCTGGTTATGTACCAAGTCAAACCCTGCCACTATCAAATCAGAATGTTAATTCTGCTAATGCTGTGCGCATACCAATAGTTCAGCAACAATTTCCAACGGGTAAGAAATTCACCATTGATGTTCAATATGAATGGCTGTGTTTCAACAGAATGCTCAGCACTACCTTGTTCTAAACACTTGGATACAATACTTAAGCTGTTTCTTTTGTGAAAGCAGGAGCTCCACTCCCTCAGCAACAGCACTTGATCCCTGCTCGTGCTCCACAGTTTCAACAGAATAACATTTCTGATCAAGCTTCAGGCTGACAAGGGGATGCCTTTGAGGTAAGATAACCTCATTGATGCTACTTGCTCCATTGACCTGTCAGGACATTTTGCCGCCCTTTCTGCAGGTATCCTATAGACTGCAAGCAGGACTAAAAACATCAGCACTGCTAATTGGGCGTCATGCTTCTTTTCTTGCGAACTGTTATCTTTTGCATTCTGAAGGTTAGTTATTGCACCGCCATCTAATATTTATACGCTGCAGACTAGTATCAAAGGAAGGAGAATGCTGAATTTTTCTCTGTTTGTCACCTTATTTTAGGTTTTCCTTGTCCATGGTTACCTGAATCCTTATACTGTGAATGTCGAGCTGCTCCATGGGATGGGGCAGGGAAGCGCCAAATGTGGATGATGAAACCACTTGTGCTCAGCTTCTGTCAGTGTCTGTAAATTCCCCATCTCCTGCCAGAATTTCTGATAGCTGGCGGTCTATGCATGGAGCAAAGTGGATGCCGGAAATGGAGTCCGGACTCCAACTTGTGTATAATAGCTCATGTAGGTCCAAAGTGTAGTAATAGGTCAATTCTTTCAAAGTGCTGGTGCATCGAGTTGTATGTATCCATTTTCTCCGTCCTCTTCCATATCTTCTGCATGTGTTCATGCTGCATAGGGCATAGGTTCGTCTTGTACATTATTGCATTCTTTGGGTGGTCGTCATAAAATGTGAAATTATATATCATCAATACGAACTTGTAATCAAACAGTAATAATCCTGTCGAAAAAAATGTTATTTGTTGCAAGGTGCCGCACACGGAATAACAGCAGTGTGCATCATTATTCGCTTTATTGAAGACTGGTTACCCTCATAGTACCAAAGGGTCTCACTGATCTCAGAACTCAGCATAATGTGCGTTGATTTTCAGTAATAATTATTAATTTATGCATCCATCATACGGATAAATAATTACTGTACATAGTTGAGAAAGCAGCGGGAAGAGAATGGAGAAAGCAATGAGATCAGCAGTGGCTTACATGTAAAATTCGAGATGTAGAGGAGCAGCAGAGAATAAGCCAACAGTTACAGTTGGCATTAGTTAATTGTTGTCAATGTTGTCAACAGCACTCAGGATCATTATAACGTTTTATGACTGTAGCATTGATTCTTGTAGCAGCTATCTTGAACCGTTAAGTTTGATCCGACAGCTAGGAGAGGGTTCCAATTCAGAGGGTTATTCATCTTCCGCAATACGTACTCTACAACAGGATATGAATCAGTTGGGGAAGCTGTTGGATGGCAGTATTGGCTATTATGTTTTAATAGAAGCTTATTTTTAAGTTTTATTGACTACGATTTTGATTAATAATTTTGATAAATTTAATTAATTTTATTTGCATATTTTATGAGAGTATTTTTTAAATAAATTTAAAAATACAAATATTAAAATTTTAAATTTAATCAAATTTATAAAAATTATTAATTAAAGTGTCAGTCAATAAAAATTATAAATAAACTTATACTTGACAGAGGTAGTACACATCAAGCTGGCGCTAGCCCACACATCAGCGATCGTACAACAGTGAACAGTACTGTCGTGGATCCGTAGCCTTTCCTCGATGAGCCAGATAAAAAAATCTGATAATTTTTCAAACAGGTAAAGTTTTAAAAGATTATAAAATCTTAAAGAATTCTATGAATTTAAATATTATTCAAATTTTTATACATAATGCAAACTAATATACTTAAAATGATAAAATCACGTAATCCAAACAATTATGATTTTAATTTTTTAATTTAAATTATAAAAATACAAAAATTCAGCTAAAATCTCAGAATCCAAACGGTAGAGATTTTAAAATCCTAAAATTTAAATTTTAAAATTTAAAAATCTATAATCCAAATTTTTAATTCAAATAGAACCTTAATATCAGTTCTGTTTTGTCGAGGGATTTAGAGGTGGTTCGTGGGATAGTCCTCCTGGTAAAAGAGAGAGCTCGCGACAAACGGAGTACAAGGTCGAATCTCAAAAGAGAGATAATAGATTGACGGCTGATTCAAAATTTCGTAGAAAGTCAGTTGGACTTTTTAATGTTTAAACTTATAAATACAATATATCAAAGTAGTCACATATACATATGCCTTTTCTGATCTCTGCCTTTTCGATTAATGTTCTGATCTCTTCAACTGGTTTGAATGCAAACATAACATTATTTTCGTAAGGCTTGTTCCGTTGCACTTCTTCTAGCTGCTGTTGTGGCTGTATGATGTGTAATACTATAGTAAATTTATAATAAATAGTTGTGCAGCGCAGCAGTTAAATCAGCTATCGAAAAGGCTCATATATTTTTAGCCTGATTGGTTGTGGTACGGAGCGCACTTGTCGATTGGTTGGCGCTGCGTCCGCCTCTGCTCAACTCACGGCACGCAAAATCACTGCGCACGCCAGCTCTGCGGAGACGGATTCCAGTTCCGTTTCTGTGGACACTGGCTCAACCTATACAATGCTACAGGTAAGATTAGTACGTGATTAATATAGTTTAAATAATATTATTATATTTAAAAATACATTAGGACTATATTAAAATACTAAATCATATCTAATATATTTAGATTAAGTAGTTATTATTTTAATATTTATTTATTTTTTAAAATTTTTATATAAGTTATATTACATAGGGTTAATCAAACATTATTTCTTTTCAATTTATCTTATCATATGCAACTAATCAAATAAATAACTCTCCTACGAACCGGGCTGCGTTCATCAGTCAACCAAACGACCCTTCGTACATCTGTCACACACGGCCACACGGGATCTTTCTTCACGGAGGGTGACCCACCCCACGCCACGCACAACGGATCCCAAATCCAGAACACACTCGAGTGACTCTGACTACTCGCCCCTCTCGATTCAAACGCGCCTCCCTGCTTCCGCTGCGCCGCCGCCCCTCCCCTCCCTCTCTCGTCCGAGCTCGCTCGCCGCCGCCGCCGGGGGCGGCGATGGAAACCCTAATGGTGGACCGCGTCAACAGCAGCCTCCGACTCTTCATGCACCGCAACGCCGTCTTCCTCTGCGAGCGCCTCTGCGCGCAGTTCCCGTCGGAGGTAGTCGCTGGCTTCCCTTCCTCTCCCCCGCGTCCGTAACGAGGCTAGATTGGCACGAGTTAGGTGTGCCTGGTGGTGGGAACGGTGCGGGTAGGGGCTAGATCGGGAGTGCGGTCGGCGTGGGGCAGCAATTTGGTCGCGCGCACTCACCTGTGGGGTTGGATTTAATGTACCTTATGTGATTTTTTTAAGCGGTCGGGTTGCTTCTGGAGTTAGAGCGGTGGGATTTGGCTTATGGTTTAGTGGGAGCTTCAGATACAATGGTGTTTGAATTAGTAGCGAACCTGAGTAAATATGCTCGATCATCTAGGGTTTATGGAAAATCTGGTCGGCAGGGGCATTTACCGCCTAATTCAGGACAATCTCGCAGCTAGCAGCTTTAGTAATGCTAATGCGTTGTGACTACAGTGATGCTTTACCTCTGCTGGGTGTTTTTACTTATCTCAATCACGGGCTGGCAGCAATGCTAAGGCTTTCAGTAGCATGGGGCCGTGGGCCCTATCTTCCTACATGACATACTCTCGGTCTTTGCTGTTTCCCCAATTTTCTAGTTGAAGTTCAGCTGCCTGGATTTTTTTTTATGTATTCTCACTGTGGTTCTTGAGACATTATGTGGGATGGGTTTTGTGCAGCTCTAGCAGAAGATTTCGTGGCATTAGTTCTTAGTGTGTATTCAATTTCTCAGCAGTTGTTACATCAATGTTGGAATTTAGTGTTAGATGGATCCAGTGCCAGATTTCATATTTTGAACCTTTTCTCTTTCTGTTGTCCTTGTTAAAAAGACACTGAGACAATGTTTTAAATTTTTAAGCTTGTTGACAAACATTGTTGTATGATACATTGAATGTTTGTGATCTTTATTCTGTGCACAGACCAATGTGCAGTTGCTAGCAACCTGTTACCTCCACAACAACCAGCCATACGCTGCATACCACATTTTAAAAGGTAACTGCATCTTCTCACCATTACTACTACTCACTATTTGTCTAGAACTTCTATTAATTGTTAAAAAATCAGAATAACCAGAGCATATCATCCATCTTTATATTGCTCGTTGTAGATTTCTTTTTGCCTTTCGTGTGATAGTACTGCGGATGATTTACTCATATTGTTTTGATATGCTATGAAGGGAAGAAGCTGCCAGAGTCTCGGTACTTGTTTGCTTTATCATGCTTCCGGATGAACCTCTTGCGAGAAGCAGAAGAAACTCTATGTCCAGTCAATGAACCAAATATGGAGGTACACAGCCAGTCCAAGGAAATGATTTTGTTTTTCTGAAAATACCTATGGAGTATCGTGTGAAATTTTGGGTGCCTGCATTGTTTCTGTTGAGTGTAATGTAATGGTATTAGCAGTGCGATATTGTTCGCGCACAGATTGGACTGCACTTCTTTTAGGTTAGATAAAAAGTGTGTCCAAGAATTTTTAGTTTTCTTTGTTCTGTCTATTCCCTTTGCATAATCTATGCATCTCATATGAATTCTGCTAAGCTTGATTTATAGGAACTCTGCTAAGCTTGATTTATATATCTTGTCTGCTATTTCTGGGGTGGGACTTCACCTGAGGTTGTCCATTGTCTATTTTGATTCTATATGCAGGGTTTTTAGTAGTACCTTATGAAATAAAAATGATCAAATCATTGCTTGCTTTTATTGTTTTAGGGTCACTTGTTAATTCTATTTTGTTCATCCTTTATGCAGGTTCCAAGTGGAGCAACTGGACACTATCTTCTTGGAGTAATTTACAGGTTACATATCCATGGCGTAATTAATCTGTGCTGCTGCATGCTGTGATTTTTGTAGGGTCCATTATATTTAATTTACCACATCTGACTGCAGGTGCACAGGCAGAATGTCAGCTGCAGCTGAACAGTTTACACAAGCCTTGATTCTGGATCCTCTTTTATGGGCAGCATATGAGGAACTGTGTATACTAGGTTGGTTCAGTATACACCTATATTCGAAATTTGAAGTTATTAGGAGGTCCATGTTACTTGAGATTAGAAGGTTAAATATGCAACTTCATACGTAAAAGTTTAAATGAATAACACAATGTTGCATTTGCGGAATGAACCTTGGTAAAATTCCACAGATCTTGACTGTGTCCTTCATGTACTTTGCCCTGTACGGGCGAAGCTACATTGACCTACCCGAGGTCACCGGCACCAGGAGAAAAAAAAGGATTTTCTGTGTATAGCTTCTTGTTTTCACCTTACGTGTCCTATGTAGAATAAGACCTGTGCACTCAATGGCACTCGAACGCTCACACTTCTAGCTTTGCCACTGGCCCTGTAGATGGCTGTCTATGTTAAGCTATAGAAAATATGATAACGCCTGTAAAAAAAATACGCTGGAGTGTTACTGCAATTAACGCAAATATCATATAGACATGTATTCCACCATAATTGAGTATCTTAGGATTTGTTTCTTTCTAGACTCGCTAGTTCCTTGTATGCTACATGCAGTAGTGCCCTTAAAGCTTGAAATCATGAGCATATATTAAAATGTTTAAACCATTTTGTAGGTGTTGCTGAAGATGCAGTTGATTGTTTTAGTGAAGCAACTGCTCTACGTCTCCAGCAGGAACACACATCAACATCAAGTCTTGAAAAGTCAGACTATGGCAATGAAAATCGGGTTCTACCTTCAAGAGTCTCCACAAGCCTAGAGGATTTTAGTCCTAAACAAGTCAAACACCCTCATGCTAGTAAAACATCAGAAGTACATAGTTATTCTCATGGTAAAATAACTGCATTGCACGCCCAGAACAGCACAATCTCTAATGTTGCACAATTTGACACCCCATCACCAATTGCGACACAGGTTAGTGAAATCTATTTGATTCTTCACTCTGTAAAATTTCTTGGCAATGTGAAATTTAAGGATTAAGCATAATTGGCAAATCATGCTAAGCAGAGATGGTATCTTACGTTTTCACGTGATCTCAAATGATCTACCGAGTTAGCACGGTTGTGGTTACAAAAGTCTTGGTAATTGACAAATTGTAATTATTCTTAGCTGATTAATCTTACTGGAACCATGCAATAAAATTTGTAGTCAGTTGTAATTGATGATCAAGATCTCGTTTCTAGTTATGCAGCTTGTGCTATTAGTTTGTAACTTGTCTATGGCTCAATTGCATTTTACTTGGTTTAATCTTGCAGACAATTGTGCCACCACCACTCTTTAGGAATGCCCATGCTTATCAGAATACAACAAGTGATGCTCCTACCAAGCAAAAAGTTAATGCAGCAAACCAACCACTTAGAAGGAAATTTTTGGATGAAGGAAGGCTGAAGAGGGTTGGTCTCTCAATCATTTGATAGAAATTGTTGAATGCTGCTACTTGTAACTTCTGTACTTCTAAGGGCTCTTCTTGATATTTATGGCCTTACAAATTACAATCACCATTGCACATATTTCGCTTGTGTTAATATTTCATTAAATCACTTCTATCCAAAAAAGGATTTTGTGATGAGAGTCAAATGCACAAAAGCTCTAGTCATTTTAAGAGATCGTGATTTTTAAATTTTGCTCATACTTTCAAGCTATATGCAAACGTGTCATTGTTGAACATGAACATTGTCCTTAACTTGAATTTCCTAAATGTGTCTGTATAATTCTAGTCATTCCTTTTATCTCATGTTTACCAGTGTCAGATACCCTGCTACTGTCTGGCAATCCAAAGTACAGTCTTTTTCTTTTTCTTTCCAGTTTTTGTGCTATTGCATGGTGGGCTGTGGTTCTCATTAATCACGTAGCTCCAATTTCAGCATCAGTTTTGTACTAACAGCACACCATGTCAGCCCCACATTCTCAAAATATGTATACTTGACTGAAGATGCTTTGTTAAATGATCATTCTTTTGCTTCATCTGTCCTTGAATTGTTGCACTTATAACAGTGGGATAATGTCCTGAGTAACTTTTCTTCATTTTTGTCTTGTAATCTCAAGTTCATTCATGATCTTTGATTGTTGTGTTCCCTTTTATATCTTTCTTATTATATTTTTTTAGGGATGGGCCAGACAATATGACATTGGATCTATGTTTTGTATTGCTCTCTTAGCATTAGGTCTAGCCTACCCCAACTTGCTTGGGACAAAAGGCTTTGTTGTTGTTGTTGTATAGTTAGTATATTGATTTCAGTGCATATTTAGTATTTGGAAAAGGCCCATTGTACTCCCCACAAGTATTTTGTTTCTCGGAATAATCCCTTCAAGTTTTGTTTGGTCTATTTACCCACCACAAATCTTCGAGTCAATTCACTTAACTCCGTAAGAAGATTTGGCTAAGAAGCTTATGCTGATGTGATCACCACATCACTTCTTTTTCATCCTCCAACAACACTATGTGCCACTGATAATCAGCTGTGAAGCTTGCCTGCCAAACCACCTTCTGAGACCATTCACACAAACGAAACTGTCTAGTTAAAACTGCTAAAAGTATTAAGTGATCTAGTTCTGAAAGTTGGAGGGAGGTGGGTAAATCAAACAAAATTTAAGGGATTATCCAAACAAACAGGTACCTGAGGGTAGCAAATGGGCTCTTTCCACCTTTTTTTCTATGATAAATAATATTTTGAGCTAAATACGCTTTTCAGGTTTCTGGAAGGCTGTTTAATCAGAGTAATGATTCAGTACCTCGGAGAAGTTTGCGGCTTTCTCGAGATATGACAATAAATTCAAATTCAAATATCTCTCAGTTTGGAGGGAATGGAATAGATCACACTCCAGGTAAACTGCGAGTAAACTCGTCCACACCATCAAAATTGTGTTCAACAGCAGTACGTTCCGTGCAAGGTAGGAAAGGAAAACCACAGGCTACAGAAAATTTTGCTGAAGGTGATTATCATTTCCGTATGTGTGATTCGTCAAATTACGTAAATGTGGCAAATTGTGGTTGATTTGTTATAACCTGCTCTCATTCTCTAAATGGTTTATTTCTTCATTTGTTCATTTCCTTTCTAGATAGTTGTGTTCCTCTTCCTTTTAGGAATCACTGCTATGATGCTTAGTGTTATGGACCCTTAAGATGCTGTTTTTTATAACAATCAGTCTTCAGTCATGGAACTTCCTGCTGAATGTGTTGTTGCTCTGTGGTACGGTAATCAGAATTTCACCTGATACTGGTAAAAGAATCATTAAAAGGTTATTTTAATACGAATAAACATTGCTAGTATGTTATTGTCCTTATGTTCTCGGTTTTTTCACATTGCATATGTTTATCTATTTTCTCTGATGTCACATGATACTGTGTATGTTTCTGCCTGAAAAAAACCGAGTCTGAACAGAAGGTATTACTCCCTCCGTCTATAATTATTGGGCGTATTAGGCCATGGCATGGAGACCAAGTGGTAAACTGCCGCTGGTAACTTCTGCTACTATCCCGCAGCGACGCTTTGATTCCATCGTAATAATCGGTGCTAATTAACTGTCCATGCATGGCTATTCCTGGAGGATGAACCCTAACCCTAAAAATTGTTTCTGATACCATGTTATGAATAGCACTTGTATTCATGAAGGAGGCCAAGGGCCTCAATATATAGAGGTACAGGTGAGGAAATATACAAAGAACCTCTCAAGGAAACAGAAAATATAAACATATACACATATCTCTAACACATGCATGGCTATTCCTGGAGGCCAACCAATCCAGCGATAATCCCTCGGCTCCCTTCTGCATACATTCACTCCAGGATGCGCTACTTCCTGCATGACTCCTGCATGTGCGCCTTCCTTCATGCACGCGCGTCGAGCATCCACGCACACGGGCCAAGGAAGAAAACTGAAATGCGCCTAACAATTATAGATAAATCAGTTTCTCTAATGCGCCCAACAATTATAGACGGAGGGAGTATTGCCTAATTTATATGTTTCTTGTTCTATGCTAGTACGAAACTACGAATTTCTCATTCAGGTTTTTGAACATTTCCCAGTTATTATGACAAAATGGGGAATGCAATTTTTTTTTTGGCACAAGAACCCGGACATGTTTTCCTGCTACACTGGATCATCCCATTTACCTTTACTGTAGCCCTAGCTATAGCATACAATACGTTTTGCTTGTATTATATTTTCTAGGTATAAATTTTGTACTCCGAATTAGCTAGTACATATCAATCTATGGATCAGCATTTTTGCGCAACCAATTTCATGAATGATGATTTTTTTTTAAAAAAAATTAGGAACCAGATACGAAGTTATCGATGAAATGTGCACAGATAATATTCCAGCAGCTTCATCTTCAGTAAGCTCAGCTGATGGAAGATTTTTTGAGCAAGATAAGGCAGAACGGATTCTGTCACAAGACTGTAAACTGGCAGTTGGTATTAGGGAGCTTTTGGGACTTCTGCGAACACTTGGTGAAGGTTTTAGACTTTCTTGCTTGTTTAAGTGCCAGGTATTAATTGTATGATATAGGACATCTTATTTTCCGATTTTGTCCTCCCAGTGATATTATCACACTGATTTTGTTCACTAATTGGACAGGAAGCATTGGAAGTCTACAGAAGGCTCCCAGAGACACATTTTAGGACTGGATGGGTACTGTGCCAGGTAAAACTTGTACCAATTGATATGAGAGTTTCAAATATGCTTTTAACTTTCATAGAAAATTTCTTTTCATCATCAATTCATCATAGTGGAGTAGATCTGTTCTGCATCTTTAATATAAATGGCTTCAAATGAACCCTGTGACAAAGTAGTTGTTTCAGTACTATTTATTTGAAGTTTAAGAAAACCGTCAATTCTGAGAGGCCTGTATATTCATTTATTTGGAAAAGAAGGAAATCATATTTTCATTTTGGTCAATGGTACAGGTTGGTAAGGCATATTTTGAATTGGTAGATTATTTAGAAGCTGATCATTACTTTGAGTTAGCACATCGACTGTCACCTTGTACGTTGGATGGAATGGACATCTACTCAACTGTTCTTTATGTAAGTGAACTTATTGAAGTAGAACCTACCTACATTACCACCATATTGTTGATTTACTTTCAAGCTTATATGATTCTTTTGCAGCATCTGAACGAGGAAATGAGACTAAGCTACCTTGCCCAAGAGCTTATTTCCATTGATCGACTATCTCCTCAAGCATGGTATGTCCTTTTTTACTTCAGAAAATTGTGACAATTGGACTCTTTTCTTATCCCAGTATGTCAGTTTTATGTCTTCCATCTTGCATTGCTAAACTTTTGGAACTTGAGCATGGGCTTGCTGCTTGCATAAACTATATTTGAGTGTGGTGGCCTGTGGGGGAAACATATAGTTTGTATTGTATTTGTTTGACCTTTTTTAGTTGTCTTAGTGTCATTGTAGTGCAAAACAGCTGGATGAGTCTAGGTAGCAATTGTAAATCTTTAGTGGGAAATGCTTTCAAGTTGGCCTCTCTCTTGACATGATATAATGCTACATTTTCTAATTCACGTCTGGAATATGCAACAGGTGTGCAGTGGGGAATTGCTTCGCCTTGAGAAAGGATCATGAAACTGCTTTAAAGAATTTCCAACGTGCTGTACAACTTGACTCAAGATTTGCATATGCCCATACTTTATGTGGTCACGAGTATGTTCTGGCTCTACAAATTTTGAAAACACTGAATTCTACAGTCTACTACCTCCATTCTAAAATTTATGATGTTAAAGACAACGATTTTACTTGACATTAAACTAGGTTTGTTGTCCTAAACATCATTTAAGAATGGAGGGAGTATAGTTCTATTTCTGAATCCATGTTTGAGAAAACCTTCTGAAAATTTCAAATCACACTTCATTTCTGGAACTGTAGGTATTCTGCCTTAGAGGATTATGAGCACAGTATCAAATTCTACCGATGTGCACTTCAAGTAGATGAAAGGCACTATAATGCGTGGTATGGCCTTGGGGTGGTGTATCTTCGCCAAGAAAAATTTGAGTTTGCTGAACATCATTTCAGAAGGGCATTTCAGATAAATCCTCGCTCATCTGTTCTTATGTGCTATCTTGGGATGGCATTGCATTCTCTAAAGGTTGATATCGTTAAATTGCAACAATAAATCACCTCCTTTGATTTCAAATGTATATCTTTTTAGCCCCCCTGGAATGAGGAGGCTAAAATGATATTTTGGAATTGAAATAGTTGTTTCCATATTTTCATAAAAATGACCTGTTGGCGCTGGTTATAATGAACTTATTTATGGATGTAAACTTGTCAGAGGAATGAAGATGCATTGGAAATGATGGATAAAGCTATATTTGCTGATAAGAAGAATCCACTGCCTAAGTATCAGAAGGCTTTAATCCTTTCTGGCCTTCAAAGATATCAGGAAGCTTTGGATGAGTTGGAGCGGCTAAAGGCTATTGCACCTCATGAGAGTAGTATGTATGCTTTGATGGGGAAGATTTACAAGCAACTAAATGTTCTTGACAAAGCTGTTTTTTGCTTTGGCATTGCCCTGGATTTGAAACCCCCTGCTGCTGACTTAGCTATTATCAAGGTGTGGAGTGGAACACTCTTATTTTGTTTCTTGCTCCCTCCACATTTTACTTCTATGCTCTTTTATTCCAGCTTATTTCTGCAGTCTGCACTGAATAACTTATTTACATCCTTATCTAATATTTGGCAGTCTGCAATGGAGAAAGTACACCTTCCAGATGAACTAATGGAGGATGACATTTAAATGCTCTGAAGCACAACGACAACCAAACATATTCTTGGGTCTATGATGGGCTGCTTGTGCTTTAAAAGGCTCCAAGCTTGCTTGTGCTTTTGACTGGAACCAGGATATACAACGAGGAAAGTGCTTCTCGCTGATCGAAGTCACTGCTCTAATGGACTCTGCCAGACCGTTACTGTACACCATTAACCATTCAGTTTTGTAGCTTTAGTTGTAACCTGTAACCGGAGAACACATGCACAGCAGACCTAGTAGTTAGAACCATGTACAGCTTGTGGAGTCTTGGCAGGGCAACCTATAACCATCATTGTACAATTATGAGATCACCAAAAGAAATCTTTGTCAAATAATGGAAATTATATAGGGATAAGGATCCTGCTGATTCAAGCAGATTGCGTGTCGCCTCAGCAGTCCTTTTTTCCCCAGGTGCCATCCAAGGTCGAAAGCATTTCTCCAATGGTAATAAGAGATTTGGAGAAGGTAGGAAAAGGATGCATCGGTTAGTCAGCCTTCCCCACTGTAAGCGGTGAGGACTGAGTGAAAAGGAACCCTTGTTTGCAAGCAAATTGTAACCTAACCTAGTTTTCTTGCTACAAGTAGCAGCAGCCTCCGTAATTGCTGGCTTTCTGATTATATGGAGGCATCATTAAGAAATGATAAGCAAGATAAGGTCACAAGACTCACAACGATGAACGATTTCTGGAGAAAAGCTTTACTTTTGCTTGATGTAATGTGATATACTTGTTTATTAACGTGGACCTGAGATAATCTGGTAAGATCTGTTTGGTCACATTTGAAGCTACGTTGTTGAGAATTATTTGAATTATGAACTGATCTGGTAGATCTGGCACTATGGTTTTATGGTGATTGCATCGAGCAATCCACTACTTGCTCTGTTGCTCATTAGGGGTTGCACAAACAACAGTTCATTGTTCTCAGCAATCTGCCGGTTGCACAGAGCTTCTGAGCCACAGTCCTTGCCTTCCACACCATTATTATTTTGTTGAAAAACATGAATTCGACATATGTTTAATATCTTGCTTATAGGCTGTGAATGCCACGGGGAAAATCATTATCGAATTCCTGTAAAGTCATTCATTGCCAGACATGTCTTGATACGCACCGTTTCACTTCTCGTGGGTAAACAAGCTTAGCAATTATTGGTTGATTTTGCTAAGCTAGTTTATACTATCATTTCAGCAAGATTATTATTCATGAACGTGATAGGATATATCGCACGGCGTCAGCATACATATTGACGTTGCGAAAGATAAGCTCACTATTATCCTTCGCTTCCCATTGAGGAAACGGACCTCTGGCAGGATGGCTCTCCCGATCATGGTTACTTACATACGTGAGATATTATTTTCTAATTTTGTGAATTGATTTTCTGTTATTGAGACGGTAGTGCGCGTGGTTGTTACATGTTTTTCTCATTCTGAATATACTCGACTCCTCTTGTTTCGTTGTCAATGTTATGGCATGCATGTCTCTCTTCTATGTATTCTACTTTGTGTGTATCCTGCTTGCTTCTAAAGAATACTTTGTATTCTCTCTGTTTCTAAAATATTATCACGTTATTTCAAACATCAACTTTTATCATTCGTTTTATTAAAAAAAATTTAATAAATATTATATATTTTGTTATAATTTAATTTATTATCATAGTTAGAATTATGAGTTATAATTTTAGACATTTGAATAAATTTTTCGAATAAAATGAATAGTCAAAGTTGATGTCTAAAGTGAACAGCGACAATAATTTAAGAACAGGTAGAGTTAGCATGTAGGGGGGGGGGGGGCATCCGATTTGGACGAAAGGATAGATCCAAATCATAGTCTATATGTTTTGGTTCAAATTTGAACTGAATCTCAAAGACTTCCAGATAGACCCCTCTCTCATACACAAATATGAAATTTTGCAGGCACATAGCTTTGACATCCTCACCTCAATTTTTGTTTGCATTGACATCCTCACCTCAATTTTTGTTTGCATTGTTTCTCATTATAGATGTCTATGATGATGGCGGAAACATGGAACTATGGAAGCTATAGCCCGGCAGCTCCCGACTACATAGATGCACGCTTGCACTGTGCACATGCATAAACTCCCCGTCGCTTTCAACGGAAGCGATTTATACGTATTCCACTTCTGCTCCACTTGCCTCCGACCCGATATGCCTGGTCATCATATCAAGAATCACCACTTGCATATGGCTCAATTATCTCTACACTGATCACCCTCCACTGAAGAGTGAAGATATGCTCTGTAGCTGCTGCATCGACTAGCAGGCTCGCCTATATATAGAGCTGCCCACTTCAACATACATGTCAGCTTGGGCGCCGTAGCAGGCGGCGAGTGAGCAAGCACGAGTGCACGACTACTTGGGGAAAGATATATGGCGGTGTCCATACGGAGAAGGGCTCCGTGGCTCGGCCTTCTCTTCCTCGTCGCTGGCGTGCTGCTTCTGCGACTCCCCTTGGCAGAGGGGCAGGGACAATCCTCTGCCGATGGTGTGATGGTTCGGAATGAAAGCTCGGTGCACTGTGACGCTGTTTGTAAGAACATGTCCAAAGTTAATTAGTTAAGCGCCAGCAAGGTGTCTGGGGATATTGGGGAGCATTGGGTGGTGGAGGAGGAGGCGGCGGCGGTGGAGGTGGAGGTGGTGGAGGCAGCGGCGGTGGTGGTGGAGGAGGCGGCGGCAGCGGTAGAGGAGGAGGAGGAGGAGGAGGTGGGGGAGGTAGTGGAGGAGGTGAGGATGGTAGCAATGGTAATAGTGATGGTGACGGGAGAAATGGTGGAAGAGGCGAGGGAAAAGGCCGGGGAGAAAATGGTCCTGGCCGAGGTAGAGGAATCGATCGTCGTGGTGGCGGCAAAGGAAGAGGCAACAATTCTGGACATGGAAATGTCGCGATAGGTGGAAGTCATAACGACAGAAATGCACAAGGTGGCGGAGGTGGAAGTGGTGGCAGCGGAGTCGGTGGCGAGAATGGTGGTGGAGGTGGCGGAGGGTATGGTAAAGACAATGGTGGAGGCGGAGACGATGGCGGCGTCAATGGAAGCGGTGGAAGCAACTTCAATACCAGACACCTCTAAGACAATGTCAAAGGTCATGTTGCTGTTACATTAGCCGCCTTACCTCCAAAGTGAAGTCTTGAAGGTGACGGTCATGGTAAGTTGGAATGTGACTAAGCAGCAACGAGTAAGTAAAGGAATATTGAACCAGGAAACAAACACGTTTCTCTCGTGATGTCTTCCCGTGTCTATAGTTTCATCAGCATCTTATAATAATAATGGCCATGGCTAAAAATATTTATATTGTTTTATATCAGAAAAGGTATGAAGATTTAGTGGCAGACTGGCAGTAGTGGACAACGCTGTTGCATCTGAAGAAAGTGCAACAGCAGTACTGCCGGTCGATCGAAATCACTGCTTTCACCGTAGCACATCAGGTCGTTGGGACCGACAACTCGACAAGCAGACTGTCGTCCCCAGCGTCTGGCTTGTTGGTTTTCGTCCTTCCTCTCCGTGCCTCAGAACACGCGCGCGGATGAAGCTGCACAGCTATTCTGATCGATCGGGCTTGCCCTCACCTGAGTAGTCCCGATCAATCCTGACCTCAGTGCGATGTCCATCACCGGAAACCGCGCGCGTCTCCGGCTTGGCCAGGTGAGCTCGCGACGATACGTTGCCTGATCATAACAGCAGACCCTTGTAGCCACGGAAACGATCAGGTGATCATAATAGAAACATTGAATCTGTGTGTGTCCTGTTCTGGCAACAACGTGAACCAACGCTGCAGTGAGCACGGGGGCACGAAAAATTTACAACTCAGAACCAGACTTCAAGGGTTTGCAACAATGATTGAGACTGTTGGACAAATATTACTTGAATGGCAACGCACGAGGCAACAGTTACATACAATGATTTTACTTGTCCCCATGTTCCCAAAACTCGAATTATGTAAATAATCTACATGCTACGAATAGCAACCCTTATGCTGGTTAAACAGAAAGGGACCATGGACATGTTGAGCATCAGGCTATCGACATTCTAAAGTAGGCTGGCTAATTTACCATTCACTACATATTGCAGCCGAAGACAGAACTAGGTCAACCAAATTAACTTAAAAGGATGAGAAACTAGCACGGAAGGAGTCTTGATGCATTAGAATCAGCAATGAACTACTTTATGGAAGAGAGTCAGAGGGAAGAACTTTTAAAGCTCAAGTCACAGTCACAATCCTAGCCTTTCTATAAACCTGAAAGAGATACAAGAATTCGGTTAAGCACGTGCTCATTAGGAAACAAGTGCCAATTTCACAAGTGAAATGGTTCTTTGAATTCACAACTCATTAGAATTCTTTGAAGCAGAACCAGAAAACTCTGGCTTTAAAAACAAAATATTCCAGCCAAAATAGATTTCACTGGTATGCTCACATAAATCAAACCAGATAATCTCATGTGATCTCTAGTTTTACCAGAATTTTTAATAATACATTTTAAAAATGACAATTTGCATGCGTCTTCATTTGATTTCTATTTTCATAGATGAAGCATCAGTATCTTGGATAAAAAAATGGGTCGTACCTGTATTATTGTGCTTCATTGTGACAAACATCATTATTTTTGTTGCTCAAACGGTGCACGCACAAATAGCTGCCCGTGAAGAGTAACAACTGCAGAGGTTTGGTGTGGATCAATTCGGGAAGGCAAACTAATCACCTGTAAAGATGTGCCATTTTAAGTATGAGAGAGCCCAACATTAAAGAAGAAAACAAATGCCAGGAACAATTCAAGTGGTTAGTGGACCTTTTTGAATGGAGTGACACCCCATGGATTATCTAGTTGCTCAGGCTCTCCAGTAACTATCAAACGACCAGCAGGGTCAGACTGAACATGTACCTGCAACAAAAGATTCATCAAAAAACATAAGCACTCAATGTTGATGCACATATGGGAAAATCAAGTGACAATAACCAGGACGTTAAAAATTGGACAATTGTGCCACCAACCATGTTTTCAATCATAACTGCAGATTTGGCCCTCTCTTTTAGGGTTTATGTGTATGACCCTGGTTTTTCAAAAAGTACCAACTGTGTGCCATGTGTGGCTTGCTAACACGATATTGTTTGCTGTCAAATTAGTGGAGTTTATAAAATTTAAACTACACTCAAATAGCTGTCAAAACATTCTAAAATGTATTCAAACTATTGCTGAAATTTTGCTGGAATAATATGGAGGATGCTAAAATTATAGTGTCATTCATGCAGATGACATTGGAAAATAAAGTCGGTGGAAGGGCAGATGTCTTTTTTATCAATAGATTTAACAACGGTAAGTGGCACAAACGAAGTAGGGTCAATCAAATTGTTCGTTTTGAAAAAGCACGTTCATTAAGAGGAGGGACAAATCTGCAGTTAGGGTCAATAGTGTCAGTGGTGCAATTGGACCTTACAAAATTGCACTACTTACCTCTTCTCGCAAAAGGCCAGGGACCAACGCATAGACTTCATAGCAATCTCTCTGCAAGAAAACAGAGTCACATTAACAAAGTGCTTACAAGTAACTACAGTTAATTGGTTTTCTACTGAACCCATGGCCTTTTTGAAAAATATGGAAACACAGCAAAAGCATACCAAACAACTAGGGCAATAAGATTTAAAAACAGATGGAAATGAGAACAAGAAACAGAAACTCACAGTTCTTCTGACATTTATCTTCACCCAATCAGCAGGAGGACCCACATCGATAACCATCGAGTCATTCCTGCCAGATAGCAACAATTCCTCCAACCATTATTCTTTTGCCATGTGAAGGAACATAATCAAGGATACGGCATGAAGCAATGTATCAATTCTTACTAGTATCAGATGGGCAACAGAAAAAGGAAATGCGAGACTTGCATTAAGATCGCACAGAGAAGTTTCAGATGACAAACTAAAAAAAGAAATGAAAGATTATGCAGAGAAGAGCAATGATCCTTACTGTAGCTTATCGGATTTATATGGTACCACCCTGTCATCTTCCAAGGATGGTGTCCTTTTCCTCTTGGCAGAACCTAGACAGATCCAATCATCGAATCAAGTAAACAATAGTACTATGGATGGCCAGTAAATGATGGTTCAGAAAGTGCGGTACCACTGCTCTTATGAGTTTTATTATCCTTTTTTAAAACAATAGTTCCCTTGTCCTTGGAAATTAAAAAAAAAATGTAGTTAGCAAAATGAAGATCATTAATTACTCTTGACTCCAATGCAACAAATACCTTAATTACTGGATCAGCAATTTCACCATTGCCTAGCACACGCTGAGAGTGCCAGCCTTGCATAGCACGAGTTGCGGATTCTCTTCTGGCTCTTCCGGAGCCTGATGCATGATTTACCTATTGAAAATACAAATTACAACCTCAACTTTCCAGCTCCTTTCACATCTCATAAGCAAACCTTCTCATATCGCACCACAATTAAATGAGTGCCTTGCTAGAACTGAGTAGTTTGTGGAATGAACACAGATTTCAAGAACAAAAAGAAATTCATTGCATGTGAAACCAGTTACATATAAATTATTTATCACCAGAATTAATTTACATTTGGATTCCTTGTAAGACAAAACATGCTAACCCATATAACCTTAAATAGTACCTGACTTTCCGAACCAATTCGGTCTGATAACGTAGTTGCAGCTACATGGAATTCTCCTGTTTCAATTTTGTGTTTTTCATATTCAAGGAGTGCCTGCACAAGAGAAAACAATACACTATCAGTCGCTCTTGACAACACCAGCGTTAAACTTTGTGGATACATTGCACTCAATTCCTTCCTGATGAGAACAGGGGCTCCTGCAGCATATTCTGATGTTTAATGGAAAACCTAGGTGGAAAAACAGCAGAAGACATATGCATCTGTCCCAGTAGATCCTATCACTAAAGCAGAAATCAACAATTTAGGATCAAGTTAGATCCATTCTGTGCCAGTTGATGAAATTCAATATAGAACATAATCCTCTGTTGACAGCTCAATAAAATCCAAAGAATAGCATTTTTTTAGCTAGCAAGGGTCATTGACACAATAATTGATTTATAGTTTCTATTATCCAACCAACTACCATGCCAGTTTCCAGCTATGAAAGAACTAGTCAGCAAAACAAGCAGTGCTACAACTAGAAAAGTATAATGGATGAAATAGGTGAGGTTTCTGGAAATGTAAAATTACCTTCTCATAGAAGTTACGGAAGGTCCATGAAACAGTTGTGCATGTCCTGCACAAAAAATATGTCAGTCACATCACAGGAGATTGTAGAGAACCAAGAGCTAATTTCAACTATGCTCCAGTCTCCCAAGTTGTGAAATTACAGCCGAGAATGATTAAAAGAGAAAACCTAAATGTAACAACTGCAGACTATTAAAGTCATACTTTGGAGGTTTGAACGACTCCCCCACTTGGCGCCACAGTTTGCACGAAGTCACCTGTTGGTTGTTGATGTAGCTATTTAGCAAGCAATAAGCACAATTTACAAATATGTATATAGAATGATACACAGGCAAAATCAAAACTATTCAAGAAGCAGGGGGGAATAACCCGTGTTTTCCTAAACGGGATTAGACGGCCGTCTAAACGCGTCTAAACGTTAGACGCTGGGTCAGCGTGCAGTTTAGGGCATAAACGGACCTCTAAACGGGTTGACCGTTTAAACGGTCAAATTAGCGTTTGAACAGGCTAAACAGCCTAAACGAGACGCTATTACACAGTATTAAACGCCACTGTTTAAACGGCTGTTTAGTCAATGGAAATTTTTGGGCAGGAGTTTGGGGCTGCCTGGGCGCGGGACCGAGCCATCTGGGCAGGAGTTTTTGGGAAAAAGGGCTAGGTTTAGTCAATTACTGCATTGAAGGCTCATTTCTTTTCCTCACATCTCCCCACAAACGCCACCCAGCCAGAGCGCCCGTCCTCCTCCTCGTGTTGCGGGCCAGTCGATGCGCCCTCCCTCTGTCCTCCTGCATGTGCTGGCTGGCGCGCCATCCCTCTGCCCTCTTCCCTGTGCAGGCTGGCACACCCTCCCTCTGTCCTCCTGGCCGTGCGCTCAAGGCTCCAGGTCAGTGCACCGTCCAGGCCTCCAGGCTCCAGATCCAGGCTGGCGCCCCCTACAGTCTCCCTCCTCCAAGTCTCAAGTCTCCAGGTTAGTGAAAAGTGCTGTTAAATCTGCTAGAGAACCCTGCTACAGTGCAAACCGTTTAGACCATTTAGACAGCATTTAAACGCCATCAACAGCCTAAACGCTAAATAGGGTCTCACCGCCCGTCTACCGTTTACGTTTTCATGAGGAATAACTACAAACAAATAATTACTACTACTTTTCTAGTTACAAAGAAGATATACAAAAATAGAATATGCATCCCGTTTAGAAGGCAACAGAAGCAAACTGTGTCTTAAATCCATCAAATAGAGGATAGCAATATGTGTATGTTTCACTTTAAAGCAACCCCGTGTTGGCTAGACAATGCATATCTTATGCATTACAAATACCTAGTAACTCTAAAGCAATTGCATTTTTCCTGTATATTTTCTCGCAATGACATGGATATCAGTACCTGATCATAGCCTCCCAATCCAGTTACTTGCCTCCACAACCTGCAAAACGACAGCAAGGAAACAAGATAGTTCATACAGCATAGCCACAAAACAATGAGTAATGCAATAAAGAAAAAAAAGAAGCAATTTTGACGCCTACTTGAGGCAGTTCAGCCCTTGGCTGTAGAATTTAGGAGGCTTGAACTCCATCATCTTCTCCCTGTAGAATCGCTCGAGCTCCTCCATGAACGCCGCCTGCTCCTCCTCGGTCCCCGAGTCATCACCCCCAGTGGAGTAGTCGAAAAAGAAGTTGTGGGAGACCTTGTCCCGAGCCAGGTCGTCCTCAGCCGGCGGCACCAACGCGAGCTGGTTGTCAGCCGGCTGGCTCTGACCATCCACGCCCTTGTTGTCGCCGTCTCTGCCACCTTCCTCCTCCGCATTGCCGTCCGCCTTCCCGTCCCCGTCCCCGTCCTCCAGTTTCTCCGCATCACCGGCCGCACCCACCGCCGTGTCGCCGACCCGTCCCTTCCCGTCGCCCCCCACCTCCGTGCCTGCTCCTTTGGGGCTTGGACCGGAGTCCGAGGCCACGACCGCGGCAGGTTCTTCCTCGCCGGCGACGGGCTTCTCCTCCTCCACCTCCATCGGCGTGGCGTCGTCAGCAGGGGCGTCGGCGGCCGGCTGCGCGTCGGCTTCCGCCTGCGGCGGCTCGTCCTCTCCTTTCGCTTGCCGCATCCCTGGTTGCCGTGAGCGGTGGCGGAGAGGGCGTCGGGCTCGGTGCTGTGAGGAAACCCTAGCCGGAGACGACGGCACAGGGAGAGAGGTCGGGAGGAACAGTGGGGAAATGGTTTGAACTGACCGGGATGCTGACATGGGGCGCTCCCGGTTGCCCCCTTTTCCGGTGTCGTGTTCTTTTTACTCTTTTTGGATTTTGTGGAGAGAAAGCTCTATTTCTGCCATTTCTATCGTGATCAAAAAAATGCAAGTAATCAAACCCCGCCCCCCCCCCCCCCGGCCCCAAAAAAAAACTCAAAAAAAATTGCAAGCGATCAGGCCTTTTTCGCAACGCATGAATTTTTTTCTGTTTTCTATGTTTTTCGACACACAAATTTCACATAAATCATTTTAATTTTATTAAAAAAAATTGAGAATTTACCGTTTCAAACGGGGCCTAGAAGTATATGCAAGTGTACTTCAAAACTTAGATAAAAAATGCAAGTGGAATTTGCATCGGAGTATTAAGGCTGATGGTTGAGGCCTTCAGACAAGCATTGTTGGAGGAGCTGTGCAGGTGCAGCAGTGTGATCTAGGAGTTGTTGCTTTTGTTTAATCATCAAACTTATGTTGGCTTGTAGTATGTAAATAGAATTAAACAGTAGGCAGTAGTTCGCGAATCAGGTCAGTTGTGGTTCACAGAGTATTGCGACCAAGGTTCGAGACTGGTAACTTGCCGATTTTTAACAGTATAGATATAGAGAATCGGTCAGCTAACTGATAAAATCAGTTGATTTACCATTTTGCTATAATGTACGATGAAATAAATTGGACTAGTTTCACCGATATTTATGAAAATCGACGGTTTTCTTTGATTTTGTGAACAACTTCTCATATGATAAAATTATAAGCAGACTGTGAACCAGAAACATATTGGAAACAAGGCAAGATATTTGATATGCTGTATTGCTCTGCTTCTCTGTTCCCAGGTATTAGAACGCTACTACTATGCCGCATGGCAATATTCCTGCAGCTTGCAGCTGCACAATTCGAGCACAGCAAACAGTTTCACGTTCTTGGTGAACAACTAACAACATGGATTATGGAACCCCAATAACAATAACAAAAACTCCGTATAATTTTACTTACAAATCTTTCAGATCCTCCTCCTGGGAGGGTGGTACGCAAGCCTCGGAACCCGCCTCCCCTACTCGACGAACTGCTTGCCTTCGAACGTCTGCGCGAACATCCAGTCCGGCGGCGCGACGCTGTACGCCGTGACGGTCCTGCCCCTCCCGCCGGTGACCTCGAACGACAGCGGCTGGCCGCGGAGGTCGGCGTCGCACTGCCAGTTCTGGCCCCAGTTCCGGCCCATCGGGATCCACCCGGTCCTCGACCCCTTCACCTTCACGGCGGCCACCTCGCCGTCCGCGGCCACGTTGGTGATCAGCACCTGGAGGAAGTGCCCGCTTCCGGTGATCGTGAACCGCATGCCGCCCGCCCTGTCACAGCTCACCCTGCGTCACCATTCACCAAGTAAGGTCAGATCGATGCATACTGCATTATTCAGAAAGAAATGCTCTGGTCGTTCATGGTGCTGATCATCATGGAATGCTCTCTTTGGAAAGAAGATGATGGTGGCAGGTACTTATAATCTACCCCTACAAAAGAATACTTGCTGTACACTCTTGCATCAGTTGGAACATGCTCATGGCACTTGTCTGAAATCATGGAAGTGCTCATGATTAACAACACAAGTCGGACTCAGAAAAGAGGGACCTGACTATAAAAAGCTGCAATTTTTCGTTATGCTTTTACAAGCCTGTTGCGCTCTATCCACTAGCGAGCACTCCAAAGTGGCTCAAGACATGCATTCCATATTCTACGATCCATTTCTAATCATCCAACATCATTCTGGGCTTTCGCAAAGCAAGTACAGCAACAGCCTATAGAAAATACTCTGAATGCAGAGGTCAAAAATGATAGCGTGCAATGTGCCATTGCTTTGAATATTCAGGTTCAAGCTAGTTGGAGTATGATTTGCAAAGACAGACCACAATGAGCAGTGAGCAGTTCAATGCCTCCTCGTAATTCGTTTGTTTTATTTTCTTGATTAGGTACTAATCCTACTACTAGAACTTTGAAACGGAACAAACAGCGTGCAGTTCAAGATCAGGCATGTCACTGATAGGTTACGGTTGGTACCTCCGGAACTGCACCGGCACGATGTCGGCCTTGGCCTTGGCGACCCGGAGGAACGCGGCCTCCGACAGCTCGAGGTGCTCCCTGGGGAAGTTGCACCAGCCGCCGGCCTCGTCAGCGGCGCCCATATTGGCGGGGCAGTAGTCCGTGGCGGTGACGACCACCGTCGGGCTGCCCCGGAGGCACCAGCGGATGTGGTTCACGCACCGGAGCTCGTAGCAGCCGCCGCAGGCGCGGCCGCGCCCGAACAGCGCGGCGCTCAGCGCCGCCGTGTACCGCCCGTACCTGAAGATGTCCAGGTCGCCGTACCCACACGCGCCGCCGCCTGCAGGAATCATTGCGTCGAACAGAATGATCAGACACCGTTTAAACAAATTGAAGCAAAGATTATGAATGTCCTTGGATCGATCCAGGATTTCACATCCGAGCATGAATTTCCTGTGAAATCACTACATTGTGTGGACATCAAAATCCATTACGAGCAATAGTACAGATGCAATGAATTGCTCCGCATATATACTGTGACAAGTCATATTCACGGAGAAAATAACTTTACGAGTAGTAGAGTACTCTCCATGACTTGAAGATAAACAGTGCTGATAGAGCCCATACTAGTGCACTAGCAGTACTAGCTTTGCGCCTCATAACTAGAATTTGTCGAATCATTGATTCAACTCAATGTGCCTCAACTATATCTTTCAAAAAAAAAGGAAAAGTTTGTAGTACAACTTAAAGCGCGTTTAGCATTGAAAATGTACCCCAAACTCCCTTTTTCTTTTGGCTGTCAAGCAGGACGGCATTATAGTGCAACACCTTTTCCTATAATCATCCATCTCTACTACTAAACATGGTTGGAATGTTAGGATGTTCAGTTGCAAGAATCACTGAATCCATCTGAAGATACTAGCAAAGCGAAGAACTTCCATTCCTTTCTAAATCTTCCCTTTCTGCTTTCCGCGTGACTGACCGATTGTTCAGTTCCTCCTATCATCATCTAGGAGTACTGAGCAAGGGTCTGTAGAGGGGAGCAACATGTCATTGCAGACACTGTTTCTGTTCTTCATGATACTACAACTAGTGATGGTAACTTGGTAACTAAGCTCAAAGACGCACAGATACATACCGTCATTGAGTGGGTGCGGCTGGAACTCCTTGATGTGGGTAGCGGTGCCTAGCCTCCACTCCTCGTACCCGTCATTGCCGCGCCTTATGCCGCTGCTCAAGCCGGCTCCATAGAGGAGCACGAGAAGGAGAAGCAAGAACAGAGGCAGCGAGCTCACCATGCCGCCTGCGTCTCTCTCTCTCTCTCTCTCTAGAGGCAAGAAGAGTGATGGATGGAGCGAACTGATGCAGCTGTGCTGAATGTGTGAATGAAGAGGCTTGTAGCGAGAGACTGGAACGAGGGAGTCAAAGATGACAGAGGCAGAGCCGCAGAGCACGGGGGTGGAGTCGGACTGTGGGGTTGGGGAGGGTTCTCCGGTGGTGTGGAAGGGGAGCCTGCTTTCGCCCCGCTTCCTTTCTGCACGCACTTTATTGGGATTTGCAGCAGTGTGGCAGCAGCCAGCGGGCCGTCGTCTTCTCGAGGGGTGGGGGCTGCTCTATCGAGGGCAAGGACCTGGGCGGCTGGGCCTGCTGGGACTGGGACAAGAAGACAGAAGAGCTGGCGAGGAGAATGCCTTTTGCACTCGCGCCCTCACAAACCCGGCGTTTCGCAACGCAGCAGCATCGTTCAGCTCGAGATGCTTGGTGCCGTCACCCGTCAGTTGTCACGGAAGCCTGGACGCCGAACCGGCGTTGTTGCGAGACCTCTGCGATCATACACGGACGCATGCCATCGACAAGTTCCCGGCCTCTCGATTCTTTCAGTCTCGCATTTCCGCTTTGGTTTCTCGTCTGTGTTTAGGAGATTTGTGTTGTGCAACTGCAGACAAGCACACAGCGAGGTGAGGAGTTTGTTTGGTAAGTGCCACCGCGTGGGTTGAGGTATTACCAGTGGTACTAGCAGAGCGGCAGAGGTTGGGTGACCGACCTGGTTGGGTAGGTGCGTGTCCTTGACTCCGATTGACCTGCTTGCATCTGGCTACGGATCGGCTGTTAAAAACAAGGTTTTGAAAACCGATCAATTTTTACGGTTTTCGATAAAACAGGTTCGATTTATTTTTCGGTCAAAAATCGAATCTAATTACTATAGTGCTAGCAGATCGGTTTTTATCGAAACCAAAAACCGGTTTGGACGGGTTTACAAAACTCTAGTTAAAACTGGCCTCAGGTGGGAGAAGGGACGTCAGCGCCGGTGTGCGGCTGCCGTAAGATCCGGGCGTAATGACCCAACGCGATCTCCGCATGAGCTTAGCAGGTGGCGGCACTCCAGGACTGCGCGCAAGCATGCAGTTATGCTCGACCGTTCCGTACCGCTCATTCGTCCGCCGATGGCCTGTTCTAGTACGGATGAGACACATTACATGAGCTTAAACTAGCCTACGATCATGAAGAAGTTTGGTTAAGCGTCGATGGATCGGACTGAGGATAGCCGTTCGATGTCTGACAAACTAAGAACAATTCGTTCCCATCTCTGTGTCTACTCTGCAAGCGGGCTCATGCTCATGCATGCGTTCTGCAGCGACTCGCGAACCAACCGATAGTTCCGGTTCGCCGTCCGCGTCGGAACTCATCGCTGATTCACTGGGACGCCGAGACCAACACAAGCCGGAGCTGCATGTTGGGACGAGGTGCTGCGTCGGTTGGCTTGCGGCGTCCACCGTTTTACCCGTGTCCGACTGGCTGGGCGACGGAAAACGTCCCCTGTTTTTCTCTGCAAGTGGCAACCAAACCCACCCGGCGAACCTGTCCGCCAGGCACATCCATCAACATGCAAATACATTTGCGGGATCATAACAATACCAAACATTCAGAGTAAAGCAGACGATGAAAAAGGCAAATAGTACTAGCTCACAACCACCTTATGTTTAGGATCACGAATCATTACAACATAAGTACTCCTAAAGATAACAATAACATCACAGGGAAGTTCCCTAGTCTCCTCATCAGTAGAACGGAGGTGGATTTAAGATAAAATTCAGCTCTAAACAACTGCTTATTTATTCAAGCGATTCATAAATCAGAGCCTCATTTCGAGATCGGCGGTTACGGCGGCATCGGAAGAATCATCTTTAATTCGGGGCGAAACTTGATCACGAGAAGCAATGACATCGCTAGGAGCCCTTTTTGCCCGTTTGTTCTTCATATCCTCCTTCAAGCTCCTCCTAAGCTCGGCAATTTCCTTCTTGTGTGCATTTTGGTGCCCACCACGAGCCTGGGGGCTAAAAAAGGCCTTGGTGCAGAACGAGCACTTGTAGAGTGCTTCATCATGCTCCAGTGGATGCATGGTAAGGTTGTTGGCGCTTACCACAACATAAGGAGAGGCTAAAGCATGAAGCCGCCCATCTTCACGGTGTGAACTTGCCCCATCAGCCATGGAACCGTGTCGGTAGGGTTTTTTTTTTCTCTCTTCTGATGGGTAAGATAGCAACGAAAAATCGATCGCGCTATATAGGCGAGCAGAAGGGAATAAAATAGGATATAAGTTAATGTTGTAGAATAAAAATTTATTTACTTTATAGATTATGGTAACGCTCGCTGCTTAAAAATAATATCGTGAATTACGTAGTCATTTTCTTGCTATTCAACAAGTACCAATATGTATGCCATGGGCAACAGACCATGCAATATGTCCTTCATTTGTTTTTGGCAGGAGGTTTGCTGAGGATTTGATGTGCTATCTTATACTAGTTGCAATTTGATTTCCATATAATTGGCAATATTAACTAGCTGTTTGAATCACATACTCTATTTATTTTAAAATTGTTGTCGCTGTTATTTTTGAACATTATCTTTGATTATTCATCTTATTGCAAGAATTTCACTCGCAAGTCGCAAGGAGCCGTACCGAGTCACCCACGGCTTCAGTAAGTTGCTGGGCTAAGGAGGCTTTGGCAACGTTTACCATGGAATCGTCAAGTCTTTGCAGCCACATGACGAAGGGGTAAACGTTCCTTCTTCGCTTTCCCCTGCGTAACACGGCTTGGAAGACACACCCAGTGCACCACTGACCGAGTTCACGCATCACGCGGCAGGTTCCCCCTTCCTGGGCGCGCGTCTTCTTTTAATCTTGTTGAAGATCTCACGCGCGTTCCGTCCTTGTTGGATAAGCAATGGAGCACAGATGACCTCCGCTCCGCCGCATCAGCCGCTCAAGCCAAGCAGAAGGGCATGATGCCTATGCGCGTCGGGCCATCATCGCAACCGCCGGGCACGTTGAGGTCGCGGTGGCGCATGGCGGAACTGGAGCGAGTACTGAGTAGTGAGTGGGCATCACGCCGGCGGGCCTTTCGGAACCCAGCGTGCGCGTCCGATTAATAACTTTCTAGAATATTATAATTTATATTATTGGAGAGATTTTATCTTTTAGGAAGTAAAAGAATAATTAATACCTCGAGATCAACACAACTAGACGGTTATTTTTAGAATCTGCCCTAGAAGTAAACTACAAGTGAATTGCCTACTTGACCGGTGCTGTTCTTGAGCCCACTGTGTTCCCACACATGCTTTGGTGTGAAGCCATAGATCTTCCTGCTGTGCGCGTCGGCGGTTAGCATGAATCAAGAACCTCGCATGTCCAACGCAGTCAGCGGTCATGGTCAAGCTCAAGCAGGTCGAAGCTTCTCGGAACATTCTTCATGCTCATCGACAGCGACGTAACTAGCTATGGCAATGATCGGACAACTAAATAAAGTCAGTTTTGATACGGTAGTATTTTTCTAGAGAAAGGGAAAATTATTCTCGCACCCATAATCTACTACGGACTACTACTATATATATGGCCCTGCCGCTCGTCAGGCAGATGAAGAAGGATACTACTACCCCTCTAGTAGTACTAGCTTGTGTTCCACTGATGGCCATGATAGACCGATCATTCCTGATCTCCGTTGTCCAGCTTGCTCTTTTCCTCCTCCCGGCGGTTGTGGTGGCCAGGACCACTAGGAGCCAGCTAACCGCCGGTGACACACTAACGCCACCAAACTACATCACCAGCCCCTCCGGCGACTTCGCCTTCGGCTTCCGCAGCAGCCTCGATTCCAACGAATCCTTTTCTCCTAGCGATATGGTTTAGCTTCGACGGCACGGTCGTGTGGTTCGCCACCGACATGGCGTCAGGATCTGCTGCTCTCGCCACACCACGTTCCGTTCTGAGCTTCACAGCCGGCCAGATCTCCCTAGACAACACCTTGTGGAACCCTTCGAGAGATTTAGATCAACTCTCAAATTACGGCTCCCTTCTCGCGCTGCGAGACGATGGCAACCTCCAGTTCGTCGCCGCCGATGGGGTCACCATTATTTGGGAAAGCTTTCAGCAGCCCACGGACACTCTGCTCCCGGGCCAGTCGATGGGCCCTGGAACACGTCTCCAGTCCAGGGGCACGGACGGCATCTCCCAAGGCCGGTTCAGTTTCAATGTGCAGAAAGATGGAAACATCGTCGTGTACAGCCCGGGCCAGGTAGGCACCGACCGTGCCAATGCCTACTGGAGCACGCATTCTTGCTGTGTTGGCAACACGACGCTTTTCTTCGACGACGTCCAGTCAGTTGGGTACCTCTACTACGTTCTTAACGATGGCACGCTGCTTAACCTGACAGCCTCTTCTCAGCATAAGAACCCCAGAAGCTTCTACCAACACGCCACTCTCGACCCAGACGGTATCTTCCGTGTCTACGTCATCCCCAGGAACACAACCGCGGAATGGGACATCGTCGCCATGTTGCCACGTTATGGTTGCGAGATGGTGAGCAACAGCTTACAAGGTGTGTGCGGACTCAACTCATACTGCATTTACAGTACCGATAAGAAGCGGCAGCTCGACTGTGAGTGCCCAAGTGGCTACGTGTTCATGGACGAGCAGTTCAGGTACAAGGGCTGCGTCCCGTCGTTCCAGCAGGACAGTTGCGACGGGAGGAGCTATTCTTCGGAGTTCAAGCTCGTGGAGTTGACCAACACAAACTGGGCAAGCACAATGTACTTGCGGACGCACACGTCGGTCACAGAGGAGCAGTGCAGAGACCTCTGCTTAAAGAACTGCGCCTGTGCAGTCGCGTTGTTCGACGGGTACAACTGCTCGGAGACCACTATGCTCTCGGGTGGGTGGCAGACGATGGACAACGCGGCGCCGAGGACACTTATAAAGGTGCGGACAAAGAGACCCCCTCTTCGAATGCTACCTTACGTGATCATTGTTGGCTTGTCCGCGCTGCTGCTGGTCTATACCTGCATCCTTGTAGCGCACTGCTACATCACCAGGCGGCGGGATGCCAGAAGAAACCATCTGAGCGCGAGAGTTTTCACTCGCAAGGAGCTGTATCGAGCCACAAACGGCTTCAGCAAGTTGCTGGGCCAAGGAGGCTTTGGCAAAGTATACCATGGCATCGTCAAGTCTCTGCAGCCACACGACGTCGCGGTGAAGGAGCTCAAGACAACGGATGAGTACATGGAGACGGAGTTCGAGAACGAGGTGAAGTCGATCGGCCGGGTCCACCACAAGAACCTGGTCCGGATGGTCGGGTACTGCAAGGAAGGGGCGCACCGGATGCTGGTGTTCGAGTTCATGCGTCGAGGCTCCCTCGACGACCTCCTCTTCAGGCCGCCGTCGGAGAGGCCGCCCTGGAGCTGGCGCGTCGGAGCTGCGATATCCATCGCCAGGGGGCTGGAGTACCTTCACCACGGCTGCAGCACCCAGATCATCCACTGCGACATCAAACCCGACAACATACTGCTGGACGACAAGTGTGCCCCGAAGATAACCGACTTTGGGATCGCCAGGCTCCTCGGCGACGACAAGGTGAAGCAGACCATCACTCACGTGCGGGGCACCCTGGGGTACCTCGCGCCGGAGTGGTTCCTCAGCAGCGACAGGAGGGTGGACAGCAAGGTGGACGTGTACAGCTTCGGCATCGTGCTTCTGGAGATGATCTGCTGCAGGAGGTGCCCAGAGCAGCAGCAGGATGCCAGTGGGCCGCGACGGGACGACGACGAAGACGATCACGGTGTCGCCGTCACGCTGAGAGCCTGGGTCGCGGACCAGGTCAGGGAAGGCAGAGTCGAGCGTATCGTCCGGGGTGACGGCGAGGCGTTGCAGGACTTACAGAGGGTGGAGAGGTTCGCGCGCGTGGCGATGTGGTGCGTGCAAGCGGCTCCGGCGGCTCGGCCTACCATGCGGAGCGTGGTGTGGATGCTGGAGGGCACCGCGGAAGTTGCCCCTCCGCCCTGTGACCCATCTCCGAGGAACTTCTCGGCCATCCTCGACCTCGATGCGAGCGGCAGCAGCGACGCCACGCACGAACTCGATCACTCTCGCTCCGACGTTGAGTGAAGGTAGTACATGCTTACTCACTGCGTTCTTCGATTCTTTTGTAGTACGTGGGCCCCCCTGTGAAATTGTAATGGTGTATTTCAAAATTTTTCCTCTTATATGCGAGTCTGTTTTGCTCGGTTGCTGATGATTCTGTTCTGTGGACGCGCACAACGTGCTCGTCGTAAGCTTCTTCTCCGTACATGTTTCTCGCGGCCACGAACGCAAAAAATGCTTGCCGCCGTAACATGTCTTAGTCTGGATGTGATGGTAAACGTTGATGTTCCTACTCTTTATCATTTTAAAATATCGGTTTACTTCTAACATTATTTTTAAATACTAGTATTATTAAAAATTATTTAAATATATAAAATTATTAGTAATATTTAAATAAACATTAATGGTCAAACAAATTGCAAACAACATATATATTTTTTATTATATTTTTAATAAGATAATAGTTAAAAATGATATTAAAATTAACAATATTAATATTTTAAAATCGAAAGCAATACCTCTGTAGCACGGCTTGTAAGGCACGTCCAGCGCATTCTTATGGAAGATTTCTGAGCGTCTTCTTAAGGAAGAGCGCATTCGGTAGCCATTTTAACAGCTGCGCGTTTTACTGTTTATACTTGCTGCTACAGTTAAAACCCGTAGCACCGCTGATCTGCTGCAGCCGCAGGCTCGGGTACCGAACGCGCCCGAAGATTCCTGGGCGTCTTGCTGTTGAAGATCTCACACGCGTTCGGGTCCTTGTTGGATAAGCAGTACAGATGACCTCTGCTTAACCGCATCAACCGTTCTAATCGGGGTACTGCAAGGCAGGGGCGCACCAGATGCTGGTGTTGTTAAGTTCATGACAAGAGTTCCTCAGCAGCAAGGTGGATGCGAACAGCTTCGGCATCATGCTTGTAGAGATGATCTGCTGCAGGAGGTCAGAGGTGCCCCGAGCAGCAGCAGGATACGATCGTGCCAGTGGGCTGCAGGGGACGACGGGCGACGATCACGGCGTGGCCGTGACGCTAAGAGCCTGGGTCCGGACCAGATCGGGGAAGCCAAAGTCGAGCGGGCTGACGGCGAGGCATTGCGTGACTTGCAGAGGCTGGAGGGGAGAGGTTCGCGCGCGTGGCGAAGCGATGCGTGCAGGTGGCCGATCCGGCGGCGAGGCCCTACCGTGCGGAGCGTGGTGTATTATACATGGATGCTGCGGAGGGCACCGCGGAATTTCCCCCTCTGCCCTGTGATCCCTTCTGTGAGAAACTACGCGAGCAGTAGCAGCGACGGGGCGACGCCACACACGAACATGGTCACTCCCACTCCGACACAGTGTCTCTCTATATGTTTGCTCGGTTGCTGCTGATGACTTCGTTCTGTGGACGCGCACACCTTGCTCCTCGTCCAGCAGAATGCCACGAACGCGAAAACTGCTTCGCGCCGTAACACGTCCGTCCGAGTCTGGAAGACACACCCAGCTAGCGCTCCACTGACCGAGTTCACGTACGCATCACGCGGCAGGTCCCTCCTTCCTGGGCGCCTTGATGTTGAAGATTCTTTCCCGGGCGCGCGCCTTCTTGTTGAAGATCTCACGCGCGTGCCGTCGACGTTGTTGGTGTTGAATAATCAGCGGTACAGGTGACCTCCGCTCCACCGCATCAGCAGCTCAAGCAGAAGGGCGTGATGCGTACGTAGCCGCGCGGGCCCGTCGTCGCAACCGCCGGCCACGTCGAGGTCGTGGTGGCGCACGGTGGAACCGGAGCGACTACTGAGTATACGGAGTGGTGGGTGGGCATCACGCCGCTCGGCCGTTCGGAACCCGGCGCGCGCGTGCGTCCGCAGAGCCACAAAAAATCTCGTACTTCTCCCTACTGCCTCGCTTTGCTTCACCGCTGACGACGGAGAACAAAATAAGTCGCCGCACAAGCGCGCGCGCGCTGTGGAAATTGGAACGCCGGCCGTTCCAAGTCAATCCTCCATCGACGGCGAGCAAGTGCAGAACAACACTAGAATAGCAATCAAAGAGCTACATGTAACGGCAATCAGAGAGCAACGGTACACGAAAGCATCTAGCTAGCACAACGACGCAACATGTTCTTACACGACTGGTCTTTCGTTGAAACAAGAACTAAACTACTGCCCACGACCTATCGATACTAGAAAAGTACGGCCACAACAATCGCCACTGTACTAGTATCTCTGGACACGCTTACTCACTCCGTTATTTAATTGATGTCACTGTTGATTTTTAAATTTCATTTATTTTATTTAAAAAAATGATAAATTTTATATATTTTAATATAATTTAATTTATTATTAGAGTTATTTGAATTACAATTTAAAATTTTACACATTCAAATAAATTATTTAAATAAAATAGATGATAAAAATTAAATTTAAAAATCAACGATGACATCAATTAAAAAATGAAACGAAAGGAGTGTATCCTAACGCGCGCATCTCGCTGATAAACAACTCGGCGATATCTAAATGGGTGCCGCTACCGACGACTGATAGCCATGAGCCATCCCCCTTCCTCCTCGAAAAGTCTCCGCCCTTTCTCTAAAGGGCAGGATCGCCCAGTAGTATATTCGTCATCATCCTCTGCGTCGACTTCAAACCAGGCTTCCTCCTCCATCGCCCCAGCACCTTGTTCCGCGATCCGTTCGACCGTTCAGTATATAACGAGCCCTCCTCCTCCCCCCTCCCGGGAAATTCATCCACAACATCGTCTTCGTCTCTGCATCGCTCTCCAGTCCACGTCGCTTTTCCCTTGCTTACCTTGTCCAGCTCTTCACCCACGCTCTCACCGGTCTGTAGCTCGACCTCGATCCCCCTGAAGCAATCCACGCGCCACCAGTGGCGCGAGAGAGCACCACGGCGGTTGTGAGCACGTCAACCATGATGCCGGCGCAGCAGCAGCACAGGGGCTCGCACGCGGCGACGACGACGCAGCCCAAGATAAAGATCATCCACATCGTCGCGCCGGAGGTGATCAAGACGGACGCCGCCAACTTCCGGGACCTGGTGCAGCGGCTCACCGGGAAGCCAGCAGCTGCCGCAGGTGGTGCCGGCGGCTCCGTGGACACGACGTCGCCGCCTGCGCTGCTGGTCGAGGAGGGAAAGGAGTCGACGGCGGTGGTCAAGAAGAGGCCGCCGTCGCCACCGATAGAAGCACCCGTCGCGGTGAACGCGGAGAGGGCCGGGTTCCTGGCGCGACAGGAGCCGATCAGCAAGAAGAGGAGGGTCGAGCGCGAGGTCAAGGTCGAGGACGTCGGAGGCTTCGCCGAGTACGACGGCCTCGACTGCAACGACCTGTGGATGGACCTCAACCCGGGAGGCTTTCTGAGCTTCCTGGAGGAGGAACTCGACGTCTTTCAAGGACTGTTTGCGGCTGATCACGACGACTTCTCGCCGTTGTTGCCGCTTGGTGGTCCAGCTAGGGTGGACTTGCTAGGTGAAATGTACGCATCATGATGGTTCAGAGCTCTAGTAGAGCTTAAATTTCATCCTTGCTGTTTTGCTTTTGTGCCGTGGGGATATTTCGCACTTTGGTAGAGAATGGGACCGATTTTATTTTTTTTTCTCCTTTTTTTTTTCTTTTGGTTTGGAAGAATCACAGTAATGATGGTGGTTCGAAACAACGATGTGTAAATGTAAGGGTCACTTGTAGGATCTATAAAGGTTCGGTCAAGTTGGGTACCTTGAATTGCATGACTACCTGAAATGTACATGCACACTTGGTTGTGATCTATCTATCGCGAGACCGCTAAACTAGTTTCACGATCTGAATTGAGAAACTTTGTTATCCCTCTGTTTCAAATTATAAGTCATTTTTAAATTATAAATTGTTCTTACTTTTCGATACAATTTTTTCTCTTCTCAATACATTCTCACTTTATCTCTATCCTACTTGTTTTTTTTAAAATATTTCAACTTTTTTACTTTTATTAATTCTCATATCTCAACTCAAAATGACTTATAATTTAGGACGGAGGACCATTTCACTGAATCATGCGTGTGAATTTGGGAAAACGGTATGGTGCCTTTTACAGTTAAACAAGGGACATTGTAGCCGCACTCTTTCATTCATCATTCTACCCTTCTACGATAAATGAAAAATAGAAGAGGTTTGTCCATGTAAGATCGATTGACCTCAATGATCCCAGTAATTAGGCTGCCGACTTGCACCTAGGAATTTACAGACGTAATACTGTGTTCAGATGACCTTTTACGTGGACCTTTTTCACCTGTTGCAAAAGGATGTGAGCAAACAGGTGGTTGTAAATGCACGCAAAACGAACTGGTAATTTCCTTGATGGCATTAACCTCATTTTTTTTTATTTCGTAGTACTTCTATGTTTAGTCTTTTTTTAGCCTGGATCGGTGTTAGGATTGATAACATGCAGATGTGGAAGCAGGCTGGCAGAAAACGACGCTTGAATAAGCTAATGCCAACAAGCCCTATGTTTCTTTCTAAACCATTACAATATGAGCTGCTAGCTTAAACAAGATCCAGTGGTAGTTCTTTTATTATGTCCTCAATCAAGTCGGAAAATATTCATATAAGACGTACAAGATGTTACTCAAGGAAACGATAGATGGATGAGGAAAAACAAAAAACTCGTCTTTCCAACATCGTTAACGTTTGATCGCACTTTCTGCCTTTAATTGCAGGGAGAAGTTGCTCTCTGCATTAACCAAGTCTGTGCCCACCGCACCTCTCTGAAAGCCTCGCGCTCATCATCTTCAAGCTGCCGTTTTCATAGTTTACTTCAGGGTAAGTGCGCACCCTGCAATTCTTTGGACTCTTTATAAATATCTTTATCCAGTGAGAAAATATTTTTGCGTCCGCTCCACTATTCATATGGACCATATCCCTCCAGGATGCTGGATATCCATCACTGTCGACCCGCCTTTTAGGAACTCCAAATAACAGATGCAGGCATCAACTATGCGTCCAAAAGGAGACTTTTGGGTTGGTGTCTCCTTGTTCTGTAGCAGTGCCGTTGTCTCCACCCAACGACAGGGCAGAAAGGTTGCCTCCAGAAAATCTTACAAGTGGGTCTTTAGTTAATATTATCAGAAGTTATTCTTGTTCATAGGAGAGTGCTGGCGGTTTTGCACCAGTTTTGGAAGCAGCTGTTTTTCCTTGCATGGTATTTGCGGTCAAATGCTTTGCCTCTTAGGAGTACTCCATTTATTAACAATTTACATGGAACGGTTCTTTGTTTGTTTATAGGTATGGACACTGCAGGATCAAACAAAGGTTTGTTGGAGCTAGGTAATAGTTACAGACTCAATAGACAAGATTAACATTAGAAAAAGAAAAATCAGTCGACAACAAGGACGGTATTTTTCTTATAAGGAACAATCATGATATTTTAAAGGCATCTACAGTACTATTTAACTACCGGAAACTACAAGTTGGAGCGCCCCTAGTTGCTGTCATTTGAGGCTGTACCAGCAGGCGGCCAACCACTGAAAACGATTTTTCCAATAAATTTAATGTCAAAGGGATGTGCTCATAAAAAAAGATCATTTTGCGCAGGAAGCCAAATTTTTAAAAGAACAGCAATTATTCAACCATCGTGCTCTCAAGATGTGATGTCATGCAGTGAACATCGGCATGCCTATACTATGATTGGAAACAAAGCGGAGAGCTCTTCCCTTTTATTGCGAGCTGTACCTCAGCATGCCTATACGTACAAAGTAGCATTTTGCCATATCACAACGATATGCACTAAAAAGTTTAGTACTAGAAGGAAATGCATGGTTCATCAGGACCATGCATATGAAATATTTTGTAGCTAGATAGCTAATAATCAATATCTACAGAAAAAGAGACTAATAGCAAAGCAAAAATATCTTGTGTTTGTTTCACCCTGTTGTCACACATATAACTTTTATCTATCACAAAAAAAAAAAGTTTCATGATGAAAGAAAGATATTCAAGAAAGCTTTTCTCTGTAGTAGTTATAGAAAACAAGGGCCTGATGCTGAAACAGGTTGATGCTTACGGGCTTGACCTGATTGTCAACTCTCAATTAAAGGCGACAGTTAAATATGAAAAGTACTATACTACTAAATACTAGCAAGTTGGTGGCACTGGACAGGCAGACAGCGATAGATGCAGCCCTTCTGAAACTCGATCTTTCTCCCTGGTTTCCTCCCCGTCCGCACAGGCAGGTACAGGCCACCTCTCTAAAGTCTAAACCACTTTCCACCAGGCTTTCTTGCGGCTGCTGGTAAGGAGCGCAGATGAGGTCGGCGGAGCCTGTTTCGGTAGAAGTATCTCGGATTCCAATCAGAGAAGGAAGCCAACAACTTGCCACGCAAAAATGTAACGAATCAGCAGTTGGTGGCTCCCAAAAGCCAGTGATCAGTGTGGCAAGGTGACAGGTCAGCAGAACAGCGTAAGGTTCTTTAATACATCCGGGTCTTTAAACTATTCGTGTATGATCATGTTTCTTTTAACTTTTAGAGTGATCAAAAGGGTCTCAAATCTATTTAAATAGTGCATATCTAGATTTAAATTACGTTGTCAGCTATATAAATTTAATGTGGCACTGTCACGTGAACGGTGACACATGTGGCGCCGTCACTAAGTATATAGTCTGTACTAATTAGGATAAAAGTGAAATGCTGGTGGCTCTAAATTATTGTCATCTTCTCGTCTAAGTTCTCCAACTATAGTTTTTGCATTTATAGCTCTCTGAACTATTTTTTTTCATCTTAGTCTCTAAACTCTATTTTTTATTTCTGCTTTTCTAAATAATTTTTACCTTCTCATCTAGATCCTCAATCTCTATTTCAGTTTCTCGGTCATAGACAAATTAAATAAATGGTTTTATTGTAAAAATATATAAATAAATATTAAATTTGTTGAGAAAAAACAACGATACGAGTCTATTATATACAAATTCGTTAATTTAGCCACTAAAATTCTATCATCCAAAACCAACTAGCGACGAAGGAAAATTTTTTTATTTACCTTTTCATTTTACTACATATGTTATTATAATGAACTAACAACGAAGGAAAATATAATTATTCATTCTTCATTATTCACCATGGCTTACTTACTTTTTGTTTTATTTTAAAAAGTATGATAAATATTATTTTTTTTATAATTTACTTTATCATTAAAGGTACTTAAAAATGACATATACTTTTACACATTTGAACTAATTTTTGAGTAAGATGAATGAGAAAAATTACGTTAACTATATTAGGGAGCCATAAATGCAAAAAAAAGTTTAAGTACCGATATGAGAAGAGAATAATAGTTTAGAGCCACCCATGTTTTTCAATCTTATTTCAATTCTACGGTGCCAGCGCCACATGCGTTATCATCCACGATGGCGGTGTCACGTTGGATTTATACGGCTGGCGCTGCGGTTTGGACCTGGAGATGTATTATTTAGATAGATTCGAAACTTATTTGTTCACTTTAAAAGTTAAAAGGTGTAAGTGAACATACATAAATAATTAAAGGACCCCCCGGACGCATTTCACTCTTTTATGTTTTGGGGAAAGTTCAGTGCATAGTTGTAATAGACTACTAGTACTAGAGTACGTAGCTTATGAGCCAGAACGCAAATACTCCTAGTTTCGAAAACTGCTTACTGCACAGAATTGTATGCTCATGGCTGATTTGAATATTGTGGGGCAAATTTGACGGCAGAAGCAGAGATGGGCCGACGGCGACGGGGAGGCCGAGAGATCACGGACGGAGAAACGAGAGAGCGGCCGATGCGTCGGTCGGGCCGAGACGGCGACTAGGTGGGCCTGGGCCAGAAAGGTGTCTCCAGTGCACTGGGCTGGCTTTGGTCCACGCCTCACTTCTTAGACGGAGAAGGACGCTGTCGGGTCAGAAACCAGTGGGCTAAAACTGACGACGGTTCCGGCCTGCTGGGCTGTATGTGCAACTTGTTTGGTTAGCGGACTCGGCCCTTGTTTTTTTCCCACGAGCAGCCGAATGAAATCTGCATCGGTAAACACAAGCGTACCCAAATCGTGAAAATTTCACTCCATGTAATATAATGTTCCATGGCGAAGAGCTTCGAAGGTTCGTCACGTCTGGACTTAAGCCTCCGTGACGATTCGCGCAATCATAAAAGAAGCTACTGTTTCTTATCCAGCTCGGATCTTGATGGGTACCGTCGTCGTCGTCTTCATCCATCAGTCTTCATTCAACCCCAGTTACTAAGCAGCTGCGCAGGGTCTAGATGCTTCGTCGAGCTCCGATCACCAGCTTTTCCTGATGTTTTGCCCCTGGACGGATGCGCCGGTGCAATCCGATCGAATCCGGTCCATCCATATCATGAACATCAAACCCCATCCCCCCCACAAAAAAGAATGGTTTTCAAAAAAAAAAATTGACAGGACGCGTGTCCGCGTAACAGTGCTAGAAAACTGCTCAGTGGCAGCAAGATGATCGAACATTTGTTAACCGGATTTCGGACGCGTGGCGCTGATCGAACGAAGAACCGATTAGTTTTAACCGGATTTCGGAGTAATCTAATAAACAATGAACATTTGTTAACACTGATTGATTGGTTCTCCCTCGTCGGAATTATAAAATTGCCCAAGTCACCCACGCTGCAACGGCGAAAAAGACCTTCACGACTCCGTCACCAGCGTCTTGGATTTGGAGGGCAAGCAAGCGCAACGACGAGCCACCCAACCCAGGCTTCGAGTTTCGTTCCACCTTCCGCTCCACGACTTTTGAGCCCGAGCCGCTGCCTCCACTCTCCGGTCTCCACCGCCGCGAGTCGTCGCAGACGGACGGACTGACGGCGGCATGCTCCTCGTCGACGGCGAGCCCCACCTCCCCTCCGCGGCCGGCGCGGTGCGTTTGCTATCCCCGCTTCGTTTCGGGTCTCTGTAAGCGCTTCCGTCTCTCTGATCCTACCGGTGCCCGGGTTTCTTCTTGCAGTGGGAGGGGGCCAGCGCGAGGGAGCTCGTGGCAGCGCTCGCGGGGAGCCCGGCTCTCCGCGACGCGGCCGACCGGCTCAAGGCGACGCCGGAGAGGCGGATCTCGGCGGGGGAGGACGGGGCGAGGCGGCTCGTGTACGTGTTCCAGCGGGAGTACGCCACGGTGGATCCGGCGCGCGTCGAGGTGCGTGGAGACGGTCCCTGTCCGCTTGCCTCAGGCTTTTCGCTGTTCAATTCACGATCGAGTAGAGAGAGCTTGTAGGGAATATGTTCTGGTTGTAGTTCAGTGATCAGCGTCTGTACTCTGTAAAAAGGTGATACTTGTTTCTTTGGAGGCAAATGATTCGTGTTTTTTTCGAGGAAAAGATGCGAGGTTCTGAAGTGGTGGAAGGCGAAGTTCTTGATCGTTTCACACGGTTTGGGAATTTGCTTTGAGACAAAGGTGTGAACTTTTGGGGGTCAAGGATAAAGTAGAGATTCTTGTGCAGGGAGCTTTGGGGCATAAGCAGCTTTTACTGTTGTTTTTGTGCTTTTTCGACTTAGTGTCTGGGCTTCTGTGATGTTTGTTTTGACCAAAAAAAAAAGGTGGTCTTTAACTGTTAGAGCTTGATGACTTGATGGGTATATATTGCATTCTGTTAGAAAATTCCAGTATGTGGGTTCCAATCAAACTCTATAGTTGCATTTTGGTAGTTGTTATAACTAGCGCATGTTATTGAGTACATCCTCGCAGAACTTGCTCTTGTCAATGAGTTGCGATCTCCTCTGAAGTCATTATGCATATGCCATTCAAATTTAAATTCTATGTATAGCTTATCATGTTCTTTGCATCTATATAGTTAGTGGGCACAGATGAGGCAACTACATGCATCGGTGTTGTAATTCGCAACAACAAGACTGGAATGTAAGTGAAAAAGAAGTGAAATTTTATCAATCCTGTAAGACTATTGTGTCTTGTAATATTTACACTTCACAGACTTTAATTTTCCTTCCAAACTCACTTTAAGTAAAGACATTTGATAGTGATTTCTGACCTTCCATGATTTCATTCTAGGACCTCAGTTAGCCATCTGGATTTCCCAAGGATTGTGGAGGGAGGGCTCAAGCAGATGTTAGAATTACTTGGTGATGACAATGAACCATTTGATGTTTGTATCCTTTAACTGTAATTTTTCAGTGGAATATCTAATATGTACCTTACCCTTGAAGACATTCTCACCATCATTTTACATGCAGGTTCATCTCATTGGTGGCTTTGACGATGCTTCCACAAAGGTTGAAGTTACTGTTCATCATTTTGTTTAGTATACCTTTCTTATGATATGAATATGAACCATTTCATGTTATTCACTTCACAGGTAGTCCATTCATCGGGAAAAAAGCACATCAAACAGGAAGGCTATTCATATCCCCTGTGTTGTAAAATAGTTGAATCACTACATAAGTCCCATAGGCAATTCTGTATTCGGTCATTTTGTGTCCTCGAGAACAACACAACTACCGATTCATTTGGGAATGCAAAGCCAGTAATTGGTGGATTTGTGGTTAGTGATTTCCTTTCTTCTGCATATATTACATCAGTAATTGGTAGTTTCTGGTGCAAATTCTCAATGGATGCCACAGTAGCTAAATTGAGAACTTAACTTGCTTCTTGCTATTTGAGCAAGGTGTCTTATGAAGGTTATTCAAGCATGATATTGTTTCGAGTCATGATCTGTATATAGCCTTCAATGCTGGAACTATAGAGTAACGTAGAAGTTATGAACTGCCAATTGACATTTATATGTTCTGCAAATTCCATATTTTTCTCCCTTTCGCGCTACAATGCATTTTTTTATCTGGTTTGGATTGAGGAAGTATTCAGGCATAGAACAGTGATTTAAGATTTGTAAAATCTCCTCCTGAGATTCTCTTTTCCATAAGCCCACCTGCTGTCTTCAGGTCGAAATCTCGTCTGGAGTTGTCACACCTGCATGCTTTGATATGAATTCAAGATGTCCAGATGAAGTAGTCAGGAGGATTCGTGTGAGTGTTTCATCGTATGATCCAGTTTGGCAAGGAAAGCTACTGGAGACTTACGATACTCAGAGTGATGCTTTCCAGATTGCACCCGCATGCTGGTGAGTATCTGAAATCCATCCGTCAGTAGGATTATATGCGTAAACAAAGCGTGAAGTCTTCTGCTGCATGTTTCATGTTCTCTGTATTTAAGACTCAGTGTCCCTGAACTTTGAACAATTGTTTTATCAGTAACATAACAATTTTATAGTTCAGTCCAGTATTCAAATTTCTGTATTTGAAATAGTCTGGCACTGCTGTTGTTTAGGATACCATATTGGGCAGATACAGCATAGATGAAATACTTTATTCAGAATTCCATAATGCCCAGAACTTTGTTAACAACTTTGCCTAACCATATCTACTACTGCTTTTCCGTAGGATGCCAAATTGGTCCGATATAGCATGTTCACTTAATCAGCTTTCAGACGCTGAAGTCCTGTTGCAATGCTCCACCTCTCCAGCTGCAGAACCGCCACATTTTGTGGAAAATGAAAGAAGGTACTTGTCTCTCTACAAACTATATTTTTCTCTTCTGTTTATTGTCTAACTGGTTTATGACTTGCAGTTAGCTATTCATCATGAATGAAGCCATATAATATTTTCAGTCTAAGATGTTTTCCATATGTTTTTTTTTCATTTAGGATATGGAAATACTTGATCGATAACCCTGACTGGGAAGAAACTTTCCCGAAACACAAACCCCGGGTCTTTCATAGGACCAGCAACGGAAGCTGGTCAAGACACTCATAACAAGCCTAGGTCTTCGTCGATCTGCACGCATACAGTAGCCTCTCCTTCCATGATTGGTACCGCGAATCAGCGGCAGATAATGTCAAGTTTCATTGGCAAAGCATCAGCACCTCAGTGACTGGTCGATTTCTCCATTTCTGTTGCGAATCAGTCTGTTCTTTACCTCATGCATCAACCCTTAGAAACTGGAATGATTTGGATGAGTTCTAGCAGATACATGTGTGAATTGCAAAATCTGATTCTGAAATTTATGCGTCAGGGTTGGCTGTTTGATGCGAACCAAAGTGTTGGGCTGTGCAGCTGGAGTCGGCAGACGTTTTTGCTCTTAGGCCTGTTTGTTTGAGTTTTTGTTTTTTGCTTTTAGAAAAGTTGACCGATGATTAGTTGAAATAGTTGAAAAAGCATAAAATTGAATATTGATTTTTATAATATATTTTTAGCTTTTCATAAAAAAAGCAAGAAAAACAGCTTAACATGTGCTTTTAAAACTTTTACTTTATTTTATTAGAAGTTTACTTTTTAGCTTTTTAAAAGCAATTTTTTTAGAATTTTATTTGTTTTAGTTTTTTTAGTTGAAAAAGTCAGTTGAGAGTACGGTTGCGTTGGGCTGACTGAATCGTTTCGGTTTCTTGATCGGATCGACGGAATCGGTTGCAAAGACCAGTTCCAAAGACCAAAACGAGTGAAACGATTCAAGGCTGAATCAGCTGAATCGTTAGGTTTTGACCTGCGTGGGTGAATCGCCTGAAACCAAGATTCACGCTTGAATTGGATGTCCCGTATAGACTTAATTTTTTTAGGAATTTAAAAAAGTTTCAAGTTTTTATTTTTTTAAAATTATTTTATTATGTTCATCTCGTCGAACTCGTGTAGATGTTTTTTAAGTTATTAAAGTTCTGTAAAGTTATTTTATTAGTTCTCAAAAAATTTAAAAGTTGTTTTGATATTTTTAGAATTAATAAAAAAAGTGTATTAGTTATTTCAATCATCTTCATGCTTTACTGAATCTAAATCATCAAAAAGTCAAACGGTTTCTAAAGTAGAAATATTTTTAGACTAAAACTAAAATATTTCAAATGCACTCTACATTTCAATATGTTACTTAAACTTAGACTCAGTTATCAATCTGGAACTAAAATAATGAAACCTGATACCTCATTCGTTTCAAAATATAAACATTTTTAAGTTTAGTTAAAGCTAATATTTTATTACTTTGATCATTAATAATGAAAAAATAATAATTATTTAATATATAAAAACTGTATTTTTTGGATTTATCGTGAAATAAGGTTTCATAAAAAGTATATTTTTATATTAGAAATTATGTAATTTTTTTTAGATATTATTAGTAAAATTTGAAGCATTTTGACTTTATTGAAACTTAAAATTGTTTATATTTTGAAACGAAGCCAGTAAAATTTAAGCCTCTTTTTAAATGCAGTAACTTCACAGAAATTGTACCGGAATGAAGAACTTAGGATTTGAATTTTTTTTCCCTCTGTTCAAATGGTGCTGGTACAGAAAATCCAGTGCGGCAGAGAGTTCCAGGCCTTAAAGCAGCCGTCGGCATCACGGACCCAGCCGGCCAGCCCGGCCCGTTTTAAGTCAGCCCAACGGAAGTCTAATCCTACTCACCTGCGCCCACCAACCGACCACGCGTCACCCCCTTTCCTATGCGCGCGTGAGCGGCGGACACCTCCCCGTCTCTCGCCTCCACCCGCGAGTCCGAAACCCTAGCTAGGGTTTTGCTCGCCTCCGCCGTCGCCGTCTCCGTCGATCCCCTGTACGACGGTACGAGCGCCTTCTTCAAGCTCAGCGCCATGGATGCCGGCCACAAACGAACCGCGCCCGAGGGCGCCAACGGCGCCGGCAGCGCCAAACGCCCGAGAGGTGAGCAGCTTCGCGGTTATCCTATCTTGCTTTCGTTACTTCTCCGCAGATATGTTTAGGTAGGAGGTTGCGAGCTTCTCGCTGGCCGGATCTGCGAGGTTATGGCTCCGTGTTTCGTGCTTGACGGCGGCTGGTTGAGATCCGTAGCTTTAGCTTCTCTCTCTCGGCGGGGGGGGGGGGGGGGGGGGGGGGGGGGGGATCTGGGATGTAAGAGCGCCTAGTAGGCCAGTATATTTTGCTGCTATTTTTCGTCCTTTTGTGTTTTCTTAGGAGCAACCGGCAGAGATCTTGTGATTTTGTGTCGTTTGTTCAGGATATTCTGGTCCGACAAACTTAAGCTGTGATTCATAGCGGTGTCAAATGTTTGCTGCCATTTTCGAGTTTAGACGATCATTTGGCCGCTGCTTGCAACATTAATTAGCTTCTTAGCTGACCTCAATTGTAGTTTAATAAAATGACTTATTTTCCATATTTTTTATTACTTAGTTCCGAGATTTAGCAATTAACACATTATTAATCAACGAAAGTAATAAATTTGGTGTAACAGAACTGGAGACATCTCAAATGGGTGTAGGAAGCAAATCGAAGCCGTGCACCAAATTTTTCAGGTTCTAATCTAACCTAAAATGAACTCCCATCTGGTAACATCTATTATTGTTATGCTATATGTTTTATTCAATTAAATTTTACTGTTTTGCTAAATGTTACATTTGCGGCTAACAAATCAGTCAACCAAGATTGTGTACAGGTTTATCTTTGCTCAATTCATGCTTAAGAACACTCACTGGAGTAAAAATTGGAACATACTGTTGTATATCACTGAAAATCTGAATGATGCTACAACAGTCATCAGGGCACAAAACTTCCTATCAGATGAACAATCGGCCAGTAACATGATGGAACAGGCTCACTTGAAGAAATCAGGAAGATTAGATTGAACATATTGTGTTGGGATTGCAATTCGATTCCCTTTTGAAATTGTGCTGTTTGTTCACTAAAATTGCAGTTATGGTTCTTTATAATGTGATGCAGGAGCTGTTTTAGTGTGCCTCGCCTTCAAAACTTGATTGTGAAATGTGAATAATATTTTTATTAAACATCATATTTAAAGAGCTTAGTCATTACTTCCTCCGTCCCAAATTATAAGTCATTCTAGAGCTTTCAAATTTTCCCAAATTATAAGCCATTCTCACTTCTCAATGCACTTTCTCTCTTCCCAATATTTTTCTATCTCTATCTCTCTTCTTCTCGTTTTCAGCACATTCCACCTTTTCCACTCTCCTTAATACCCGTGCCCAGACCCAAAACGATCTATAAATTGGGACGGAGGGAGTACCATTCACTGAAAATCTCTGCAAGTGCTAATTGTATTGCATTCTTCAGCTAGATATTGCACAAATTCTCTCATACATATTGTCCATATTTTCATGTATCTGCATATTTCTTCATCTGCTCATACTGTGTTCACATTGTGCAGCACTGCTGGTTGTCCCTTTGGTGCCAGTTGCCATTTTCTCCACAACTTCCCTGGTGGTTACCAGGCTGTTGCAAAGATGACCAACTTGGGTGGACCCCCTGTTCCATCTCCTATGGGGAGAATGCCTATGGGACCTGGTGCTCCTGATGGGCCACCTACACCATCTCTGAAAACCCGCTTGTGCAACAAGTACAATACTGCAGAAGGATGTAAATGGGGGAGCAAATGCCACTTTGCTCATGGAGAGAGGGAGCTTGGAAAGCCCATGCCGATGAACAACTCAATGGGAGGACCTCCAATGGGGCCAGGACCCAATGGTCACTTCATGCCTCCGCCAATGCCGGTCCCAGATATGGTTCCTCCCTCAACATTCGGAGCGTCAGCGACAGCCAAGATCAGTGTTGACGCATCCCTTGCTGGTGGAATCATTGGGAAGGGTGGTATCAACACTAAGCATATATCCCGTGTGACTGGGGCCAAGTTAGCCATCCGTGACAATGAGGCTGACCCCAACCTTAAAAACATTGAGCTTGAGGGAACATTTGACCAGATCAAGCATGCTAGTGCGATGGTGACAGAGTTAATTGTCCGCATTGGTGGTAAGGCCCCTCAACAAGCTAAGAACAACCCTGGCAGGGGGTTTCATGCCGGGGGCCCTGGAAGTAACTTCAAGACAAAGCTGTGTGAAAACTTCAACAAAGGCTCCTGCACATTTGGAGAGAGGTGCCATTTCGCCCATGGTGAAGATGAGCTGCGCAAACCTCCAGCTTCTTGATGGATACTTGTGGCTACTAGCCTGTGGTAGTTACTCCGCCTATATGTGGCTGAATAACACCAAAGCCTGAGCTGAAATGAGCTGTGCAACCCTAACGCTTCTGGGAGGTTGTTTCTGTGGCTTATATTGATCATGTTCCTGTAACTTTGAATAGAGATCTGAGAATGACTATGCTTTAGAGATTTGTGGGCCCTTCGTATCTTTCTGCTGTTCTGCTTTTGTTTCTGTACCATTTCTTAGGCAACTTTTGTCTGGCACATTATTGTGGTTGAGTAGATTGTTCTTTGCATCATTTACTGTAGTTTACTCTGGAAAGCTTATTCAAGGAGCATGCAAGTTAAATCGGAATGCTACTGGTATTGGTATTACCTGCCTGTGGTTGGGTGTCTCTTGGCTCTTGTTAACACAATTTCAGGCTCTAGACTATTGTCCAGTACAACATGGTGCTGTCCTTCTCCTGCCTAGTTCGAGACCAGGTCAGGCAATGGCACGGCGCGAGCGGTTCACAATTCGTGCCACTGCAGATGCTGGACAAAAGTTGCACAAGGTTCGTTTTCTACTCCTATGGATCACCTGATGGCAGCGGCCTGATCTGCCCATCTACGTAGAGTACAATTTACTCAGATCAAAGGTAGTCGATCTGAATCATGTCAGACCCAGCAGACTGCTAGCAGGTAAAACATGTCTACGAAGATTAACCTTGGAATCAGCAATGTTAGAACAAGATCATAATACTAGTAGAGTAACTTAGTCATCATACTAGTAGTTTGTAATTACCAAGGTTCTATTTTTTAAACTCTACTACTACTATTTGACATATAAACGACATCTTGATACAGGCAAAACCAAACCCCGAATCAAAATCCACAAACAGTCGAACCGCGATCAATCAAATGCGGGTTTTCTACATTCTCCTCCGCGGTTGTCTCGTCTCTCGTACGGTGGGGCGTGGCGCTGAGCCCTGTGAGGGCTCCACGCGGCGGGGTCCGCACGCAAGTTGGTCGGCCTAGGACAAGGACGGTTATTCAAGGTGGACGCGGTGGACCGCTAGCGTTCGCTTTGGGACCCGCAAAGATTTAGTGTGCTTTGCAACTAGGTCCCTGGACTTCCATTTTTCCTACTCCTACTAGAAAATAGAATAAGATGCATTAGGGTTTAGGCTTTTGAACACAGAAATTTGACAAGAATTTCGAAAGAAATTCATAAAAATTATTTTAATTTCACAGAGAAAAATTGTAGAAGTAAAAATTTTTCTTTGTTCCAAACGAGGTCTTAGTTGTCAACCTGGTCAAAATTCTCGTACTACTAGTTGGAACCTGGAGTTTAGGATTTTTCCCACTTGCCATCATTTCAAATCACATAGAAAAAGAAATCGTGGGTGCTATTACTTGTTATTATGTGTGTTTTCATGTTATTTTTGGGTGCCTTCCTTTTGAAGACAAAAGAAGAAAAGTCACTGAGCCCTTTTGGATAAACCTGAAGCAATAATGCATTAGATATGACTGTGTGAATGAAATCAATCTATATTAGGACTTCCTATTGTCAAATGCTAGAAGTGGCACTTTTAATGTACATTTTTGTGTGATGTTATCCAATGAAACAAATATTTAGAGTAAAAACAAGCCCTAAATTCAAACGAGGTCTAGTTTTCATATACCAGTACTGAAAATTCAAGCTGGATGTAATACCCATGAGACCTTAAGGTGCAATTTCTACAAAATACGTGGATTTACTGTAAACTAGGACAATTCCACAAAAACCCAAGCTCAAATTGCCGAATTAGCCGAATCAAACAGGAATAAGCGCGAATGCGGTTGCGGTACGCACCTAACCTCGATTAAAACCTCAGAGATGGAATCAGTTCCACAATAAGTGGACCGCGACGAAGACGCCCCACGGCACCGCCGCCGCCGCCTTCCTCTGCCCTCCATCCACCTCCGGCACGGGCGCGCGCCGCCTGCCTCCCACCCATGGCGGCCACAGCAGCCGCGGCAGGGACCGCGTCCTCCTCGCTCCTCTCCCCGCGCCGCCGCGCGGCCTCCTTCCGCGTCGCCGCCTGGTGCTTCCGTTCGCCGGTGAGTGTTCGTCTCGTTTTGGAGGAGGGCTTTGTGATTGACGCGCGTGGTGGTGAGGTCTCGGTTGTTAACCATTTGTATTCGTTAGCGCAGAGGTGCGTGCTTGGGAGCGAGCAACTGCGGGCGCTAGAGGGGAAGCGGATGGGCGGAGGCGAGCCGTGGGCCGCGGCGTGGACACCCAAAACGCCCGCACCGGGGCCGAGGCTCGCGGCGCTGCCGCCGGAGGCGCGGGACCCCAGGATGAAGATCTTCTCCGGCACGGCCAACCGGCCCCTGTCCCAAGTGGGTTTCCTGCTCTGTTTCCTCCCTGCTGTTTCCTTGTCCCATCAGCTGTACAACAGTTAGAGCTATATTTGCTTCCTTCTCTGTTTACAGCCCAAATTGCAATCGTTGATTCTGCAGTGGTTTGATTCATATTGTCTACTTGCATTTGAGTTGGGCGCATTATATGAACGGGACCTGCATCCGTTTCAGTCATACCACAACGACATTTCTGAGATGTCTAACTGTTTCTTTTTGAATATGACTTGTAGCATGTTTCACACACTACTGTTATGAATACCATGTTTATTATCGTCCTCTGTATTTACTTCTAGGAAATTGCTTCATACCTGGGCGTGGACCTTGGCAAGATCAAAATCAAACGGTTCGCCGATGGAGAAATTTATGTGCAACTGCAAGAGAGCATAAGGGGCTGTGACGTCTTCTTGGTCCAGCCCACCTGCTCTCCTGTCAATGAAAACCTCATGGAGCTCTTCATCATGATCGATGCGTGTAGACGGGCATCAGCGCGGTCTATTACAGTTGTCATTCCATACTTTGGGTATGCCAGAGCTGACAGAAAGGTATTCATGGTACAGTTTCAATGATTTATTCTTACAGCCTAGCACGTACAGATATTGAAAGAAAAGCCAGATTCACCTCATTTGGATCTATTCCCTATCTATGCTGCATGCGAATGACATACACAAAATGAACTGAAGTTTTCCTAAATCCATCTTTTGTGCTTAGCCGTCAGTTAGCATCCTCAAGTTCTGTTAGTACTTAATACCAGTGCCACACTGGGCCTCCAGCCAGCACTGCTTTGGTTAAAGAATAAAATGCACTGTTTGAGCTAATATAGAAGATCCTATTTGTTTTTTCTTGGGTGAACTAAGTGATTTCTTTGATAATGCAGGCTCAAGGACGCGAAGCTATTACTGCCAAACTTGCGGCCAATTTACTGACTGAAGCTGGTAGTGACCGTGTCATTGTATGTGATATTCATTCTACACAAGCATTAGGGTACTTCGATATTCCTGTGGATCATATACATGGACGGGTAATGGAAACAGAAAAGTTGCTCCCTTTTGGCTTTACAATATTTTAATGTTGCTTTTCCTTGTAAAAACATTTATTCAATATCACTTTAAGTCAATAACTGACATAAATACATGATTTTTCATCTGTAGCCTGTGATTTTAGATTATCTCGCCAGCAAAACATTATCTAAAGATCTTGTGGTTGTTTCTCCTGATGTGGGTGGTGTTGTGAGAGCACGTGCATTTGCCAAAAAACTCTTTGATGCCCCATTAGCTATTGTTGATAAAAGAAGGCAGGGCCACAACATGTCAGAGGTAAGCATTGATATTGGAATTGGATCAAAGCAGCTCTTGATACTCCTCCTGTTTATCAAGGTTCTAGAAACTGGATCTAAGCTCTACTTCTTATGGACGCAAATCTGGTGCTTGCTATTTCTTTGTTTCATGAGTTCCAAAACATTTAAAATTACAATTACTCGCCATGATTTCTTTAGTTTTGTAGAGAAATGTAATTGTTGTTGCTGCGCAGCAAACTTTCAACAATTAATGTTATTGTTAATGTTTCACCATAATCTATGTGTTGTCCACTTGTCCTGTTTATCATGGTTCTAGAAACCAGATAAAAATCCTCCTGTTTACAGTCAAATCTGATCCTTGTTTTTATGTTTCATGAATTTGATTACTTTAAGATTTTTCTGAATCGCATTTTATATTGGTCTATAATAGTTATTGACCAATGAGTAAATGATCTAGCTTGGTGCTTAGTATATTCATCCTAATTATCCACATATGGCTATCCACATCAGAGTTTACTATTTTCTCATTACTGACCTCCTTCAGGTCATGCACTTAATTGGTGATGCGAAAGGAAAAGTTGCCATCATGGTTGATGACATGATTGATACAGCAGGTTTGTGATCTTTTTTGTAGGTTATATGTTATTGTTATTGTATGCATCCTGACATCAAACTCACTCTTTTATATTTTAAACTTAGGAACAATCACAAGTGCAGCATCTTTGTTAAAACAGGAGGGAGCGGAATCTGTTTATGCTTGTAGTACACATGCAGTTTTCAGGTTAGCTAGTTACTTTATCATATGCTGATTTCAGTTACCTTAAGTACTTATTATGTCAGGAAAACCCCATAATACAATGCCCCATTGCTGAGCCTTCTCTATGATACTGTAAGGGGGAGGCTCTGGAAATTGAGTTGGTTGGTGTCATGGTAGTGAGACTGGGTTTAACCAAGGGCTTAAATTTGTCAAAATACATTGTAAATCTTCATAGCCCCTAAATTTCTCGATGTATTTGCCAAGACAGCACTTTGCGTCACTTGACACCACCAATAACCTGCTGGATCTGCCTGCAGAAGAAGCATGTCCATTGCACCGGTAGGGTCATTGCAGTAGCATTAGTTATGTTAAAAGTGCAAATGCAGCAGAATGATTAAGCTGTACAGGTTGTAACAATGTTGCAACTTCCAGGGGCATGCCCGTCACCAGCACGAGCTATACTTTGATCATGAGTTCTCAATTCTAGCTTTTGTTTCCCTGTTCTAGCACTACTACAGAGGTATACTTATTGTTTTAGATTGGTTACTGCATATCAAGGATTTTCTACCCATCCTTTACAAGTGTATTTCCATATTTCAAATTTCACAAAATTGTAATGGCATGTATCAAATTAATCCATTTGGATTCCAGTATACAACAACCTGTACCAGCCAGACCTATCATTTTCCTTGGGTCTGGGAAGGTAGCCAGGGTAATATTGTTTTCTTTCTAGGTGCTTGATTAACTATTATAATTATCACATTTACAGCACAGTATGCTAGATAACCATATGTAGTTGAAATGGTTGGGTATTGCTTCCAGCTGTCTGTCGCAACAGTTACCATATTTATATTCTCACGTGATTCGCTCTTTGAAAGGTATTTATTCACTTGTTTGAATTTGCAGTCCTCCGGCAATAGAAAGGCTCTCGGGCGGTATCTTTGAGGAAGTAATTGTAACAAACTCCATTCTGCTGCCAGATGACAAATTGTTCCCTCAGTTAACTGTGCTTTCGATGGCCAACCTTGTAGCAGAAACAATCTGGCATGTTCACCGTGACGGCTCCGTGAGTAGCATCTTCCAATAGCAGGGGCGCTAAACCTATGCCTAGCCTCATCTAACATTTTTGCCATATAGAGAAGACATCTGGTGCCCGTGCAACTGTCGCAGGGTAAGATTTTGGGGATGATATGAAATAAGTTGCACGCACCATACATGTGTGGCTGATCAATTCTTTGTCGTGCACCATTTTATTCATATATGGTGTTTGTCGCTTGGCCTGCCTCTTGGCGTATGAGATAAAGTTGTAGGTACACAAGTCGGGAAAAAAAAGGTTCAAACTGTTGTTTTCAACCTTGTCGGTGCCGCACAGATATTTTCCCTTCCAGCAACCGCACGATCCACGAATATACGGTAGCTATGTCGGGCCCCCGCGCGTGGGACGACCGTAGACGGTGGCCTCTTCCGGCGACCCCGACATCTTTATCTTTATCGCGAGAGAGAGAGGTTTCGCTCCGACATCGGGCTCCAGCAACAGGGCCGAGCTCCGCGGTCCGCCCGGAGCGCGATCCTCGGGGTGGTGCTGGTCCGTGCGGCGCGATCCTCGGGCTGTGAGGCTTTCTTTTCTCGTGTTCTGCTCCACCATTGCATGGGCACTTAAGGGGTGATTCAGTGATTGGTTCCCCGTATACATTTTCTCGTACCATCTCAAGCGAGCCTGGCTCTCAACGAGGTTCATCCGAAATTTTGATTGGTAGCTCGCATGGTCTGGTGCAGTTACCTTGCACAAAGCACGTGGTACAGTTACGCATCCATTCGTCTCGAGAAGGGACCACCAGCTATCCTCTGAACCACGTTTTGTACCATGGGGGAGTAAATCACAGGTGGTGACTGGAACCGATGGCTTCAGCCCAGCTCCGAACAAACGAGTTTCATTGGCGTTTCCAACGGGAAAGGCCCAAGAAGCTTTCCTGCATCTGACGAGCCATGCTGAGAGTGATATACGGGCATCCAATCATATCAAAAAGTAAAAGATGCTGCATGAACTCTTGCTGTGCACGGTAAAAACAACCAACCAATCACCCCCTGGATCCACCCGGCAAGCAAAAACGTTACCGCTATAGTGTTATTATCCCTAAAAGGAGAATCGAGTACTAGAGAACAGATACGAGGCCACAAAAACCTAAAAAACGAGCCCTTTGAACGGCATACAACAAAAAAATGTGCAATGATCAAAATTAATTATAAAAAATAGACAGTACAGTTCTTTTTTTACATCTTCGACAAACGCTACAGAGCCTTGACGATCAAGTTGAATCAGCAGTCGACTTGAAGTCAGCTTGCATGTGTTGGATGCTTGGAATTTAACTGTTGAAGGAGCTTGGATAAAAGGATACGCAAAATTGCAGTGCACATAAGACAAAATCTCCTTGTATGCTTATTCACCTTGCAAACAATAGAGTTGGCGGATATTGCCAGAAGCTGAAATAAAAATTTGAAAAAAGGTTATTGTCCAAATATGTCACTTGAAGTTCAATTGAATAGGCACTTGCAATTCTGATGCCCAAACGAAAATCATAAAGCAGCTGAAGTAGCGGCTCATATGGCTAACTTAGAACTTCTGAAACTAAACAAAGTTGAATACTAAGTAACTAACATCAACATTGACGAATCAACAACCAGAGATGACTAGATGAGGTTACATGGTTGCCCAACAAAAGAAAAACAGCAATATTTCTAAACAATCAGATGCTACATCAAACTTGAAGCACACAAATTAGTGAAAACAAATGTCATGCAAACACCAATATATCATCAGTAAATGAATGAATACCGTATAACCAGTCCTTGAATTGAGCATGAAGAGCACATGCCAATTCCTTCTTCCGGTTATCATCAAGCTCCAGCTCACGAATATTCTTTTGAATATCTTCCAGTGAAGCATGCTGAAAATATGCAATAAGGAAGCAAAACGTCAGAAGGAATGCAGATAAATTACGCCTTTAAAATTCTATCACAGCTTCCATCTTTGCAGCTCCAACTATAATTAATTAATTACCACAGAACGTCCCAGCAAACCTTGTTACATACTAGATATATAAATAAAATTGATTTACTCAAATCCCTCAATATTGCATAGTTTACATCCAAATATAATCATTCCCACGTCTAAAACAAAAAAAAAAAGGATATCTAAGAAGAGCGCCTGCCCACTATAAGCCCTTAGAGATCCAACAAATGTTTGGAAGCTATATATAAAACTTGTTATTGCTTAATTGACTTACCTTTTTCCTTTGGGATGCCCAATAAACTTCAGGCAACGTGAATGGGTTGTATTTGGTAGTCCCTTGTGCCTCAAACGAATTAGGAATCTGCAAACAAAATTAATTATACTGTTACTTCTGTTACACTGAAAAATTACTGAAGGGATGTAACAACTCCCTACATCCCATTTTAGCAACACAACTTAATATAAACCATCCGCGGTTTGGTGTTAAGTGAGGAAATTATAGAATCACCGATTTAGTATAACTACTCCCTCCATCCCACTTTATAAGTCACTTTGGGTCTGGACTTGGAACTAAGGAAAGTGAACAACGTGGGATGTACAGAAAAAAAAGGAGAGAGATAAGATGAAGTATTGGGAATAGAGAAAGGTGTATTAGAAAGCGAGAACGACTAATGATTTGGGAAAACTGGAGAAATACAGAGTGACTTATAATATAGAACAGATGAAGTAAATAGTAACAGTCAGAAATACAGCATCATCACTTCAGTAGCTAAATACTAGCACACAGAAATAGAGCAAACACCTTTGGTTCATACTACAGCTAATATGCACACATTGAACGATACCGAGAAAATGAATGATTAATTGATGCAGTGGCATCACATTAACAAGTCAACACATACAGATTAAATTGATAAAAGTTCTCAGTAAAAAAAAAGTTGACGATTTTCACCGAATTCATAGGACGTTTTCACTTTTCAGTTGTCAAAAAAAAAAAAAACTCAGGGTATAAGATCTAGCTCACATACCAAAAAATTCGTGAACAGATCAGGATCAAGACATGTGGCAGACTCGGCTTGGACATCAGAAACACCAGCAGGGTGAGATAATGAATCATGCGGATCAACAACTCCCAAAACAAAAGGCTGATCCCACTTATTGACACTAGGATCCACACCAGCTTGTGCCAAGTGCCCCCCAAGTTGTGGATAATAAGTATTAAAGGGGGCAACCTATCAAAATACAGATTAAATAACTGAAGGAGTTGTAATTTAAGGTACATTTATTGATACAATTCAAATCAAGAAGTTTTGAATTCAATGGAAAAAAAGAGGTGACGAGCCAATGGAACTCACTTGTAATTTATGGTTGTCCCCCACAATAAGTGGCTCATGATTTACTCCCAAGTAGAATACACATTCACGGCAGTTGGCAATAGAAATTCGCTTTGAAGCTGCAATAATTTGCACTCGTTCACAATGCTCAACTTTTACCACCTGATAGAATGAAGCACCTTTTTGTTTAAAAGATAAGGTGACAGATACACACTCTAGCATATGGAACATATAGGATTTAACTGTATGTGTTGTGGCAAGAGAGCAATTATCAACTAATCAAGGGATCTCTGTGTCAGAATATACATTCAATTCCATTTTGATATAAAATGCGGATTGTATGACTGTATGAAGTACATACCTTACCAATAGCACCAAGAACAACAGTAGTGTCAGAACATCCATAGACAGTAGCATATTTTAGAGGGGCTAAAATGTAGATAACAGAATCATGGCAGTTCAAAACCTACAGAATGAGCATTTGTCATTTCGATGCCACTGGTACTTGATGTTACAGTATAGATACGAAGGACCGAGGTCAGCTATCTTGAATCTTTCCCAATATCCATTATTCACTAGAAAAATAAGAATGCATGCATACCTTTATTGAGTTCCCCTTCATATCAGATGCCTGTTTGGCAACGGAAGTTTTGGACAAACCTTCAACAAATGTTGTACTTCGGTAGTACCCAGGATTGTTAAGCAAAGATGTACCAGTTGGCATACTGCTCTGAATTCTTGTACTTGTGACAGCATCAGCCATTGTCACATCAGGATCAGATACAGTCTGTTGGCTGTTTTCCTTTGATGTGTATTCTAATGATGACGCTATATGCTGCAAAATCCATTCATGGACCACAGCAGCAGGTACAGCAGCAGCAGGCATGTCTGGATCAGAATTTGCAAAAAAACTGGCTGCTTGAATTAAAGAAGTTCCTTCAGGGAACTGGAATAAAAAGCCAAGTTGCTCAAAAGATTCCATAGGCAATACCTGCAAGTAAAGCACATTTCATAAGCTCAGGATCTGAGGTAACTTAACAGTAAGCTTATGCCACTGCCATAGCAAGGCAAACATGGATATTTTTTTTTATCAGAGAAGTAGTCCAAAGCGACAGAAATGTATACAATGGTCTTCAACAATCCTATGAAATCATGGATGATGTACATCAAGATATTTGTTCAGCATTGTGTAACAGTATTTTGTATATTTTAGACAAGATAAAGTAGCTATATTCTTCAACAGATATTTTGTTTATGTTTGTCAAAAGACATTCAACTCATGAAAGTAATCTACAACAAATCCAATGCAATGGTCCTGCTTCCTTCACCATAGCTTCAACAGCCCAGGGATATCCTGCCCTAATTATCTTATTTTCTCCTTTTTTTTACTAGATGGTTATCTGTGTGATTCCCTTAATTGTTTATATCACTCTGAATTAATAGTACAGCAAAGAGTGACCATCGCTAAAAGCAGTATAGAGCCTCTTAGCTCTATTACAACTACATATAAAATGATAAAATAGGATCTCCTAGGAAACTACTACTAACTTTTTCACGGAAATTATATCAATTGACAGAAATCATGTAATACACACTGGTATATATAAACAGATTAAGTGAAAAAGAAAAAGAAACCAACCATAGAATCATCACCCTCTCCGTCAACAGAATCTGCTAATAGAGTTAGAATGTTTGCCATATGCTTTTGTAGATAAGATAACTGGTGTGCTTCTTCATCTGCTTGCGAAGGCATAAACCGGCGACTATTACTGCGTGCAAGCTGCAAGATGGCAAAACGAACAACTATAAGATTTTTAAATAAAAACATTGTCTGATAATTTAAAATTTATGCACTACACAAGAATAAGTTATGACTTCCATGTAATGGCATAAAATATAACAAACAGAAGCTGCTGTACCAATCATGAGAAGCAGCATAGAAAAGCACTCCATAGTTCTCATTGCTCATATTTCACAAAACAGAGTGGCTTCATAATGCATAACAGGGTAATTCAGTATAAATTAGATTGGACAATTTAACAATGCAGGTAAGCAGCATTTTGTGAGGAAAATATTAACAACGGATAACACAACCTTTATGAGAGCAGATAACTACAAAATATTAGCACCCATCTAGTAGTAGAAATAGAACGGATTCATCAATAGTCCGGGAAAGTTTTTTTTTAGCAGACCTCACTTCCCGGTAGCTGTTTTGTTTTGTCACTAAGCTGTCGTATTTCTTTCGTGTAACAAGCTTTTGAATATATGCAAGAGGCATAAACAATTGATAAACTATCAAATTCTAAGTCTTACTGCATTCTCAATTGAATTAGAAATACTGCAGCAAAGTTGCACATGCAGAAATCGGTGTTATTCTAAACGGTTTTAAACAGCCATCTAGACGCGTTTAAACGGTAGGCGGCAGCATACCATGCAGGTTAGGCCCTAAATGCATATCTAAACGGTTGATCCGTCTAAACTGTCCAAAAGGGAAAAACACCCTAGATGGTCTGAACGAGACGGCTCCTGAACAGTTATAGATGCCATTTAGGCGCGCATTTAGGAAATAGAGCAGGGACAGAGCGGGAGCTGAGCAGGAGCGCAGAGTTTTGGTGGGAGATTGAATGGGGCTGGGGGAGATATATTCCTCTAAGGTCCCACATACGCCCATCTCCGCCACAGCTCGAGGTCCCGTGCGCCCCACCATCTCCACTGCAGTACTTTTCCACAGAAGCATCCAGGTCCGCACCACCGTCCAGGAGAAGCGTGCCGTTGCGGCCCAGAAGCAGCTCACGCTGCCGTCCAGGAGCAGCCCATGCCACCGTCTACGAGCAGCATGTGTCACCGCCGTCCAGGAGCCGCTTGTGTATCCTGCTCCAAGTCTCTACTCTCTAATCTTGTGCTCTTTGAGCCTGCGTGTCATTTGCTTCCATTTGAATTATTTTCCTTTTTCGTGTAGATCTTGAAGCTTGTTGGGTCATTTACATAAAAAAAAAGGTTAGCAAAAAATATATTTAAACTTGCTAGAAATGAATGCTAAAGAAGAAACTGTTTAGACCATTTAGCCAGCGCTAAAATGCCGTCTAAACAGCCTAAACACTAAACAGGGCCTAACCGCCGTCTACGTTTTAACGTTTAGGAAAATATGCGCAGAAATCCAACATTGTGAATCAAGTACTGTGTACTTGAATGAAACTTCTGGTATCTTTAAAGGTACCACTATCAGCTCAGTTCCATTGGTGCTCCAGTAACAAATCATTTTGATCATTTATAAAATCGTCGATTGAATCATTAGGAATCACAAACTGTGATGGACAGCAAACGCACAGAACTATCTTACAAAAGGCCACAACAAAATGAATATGCCTACATTCTGATACAAAAAATAATGATAAGGAAAAGTAAAAAAATAAATCTTTCTTTCGTCATCCCAAGGAAATAAATCACATCAGGAAGTCACCACCACTATTGGTTGCTTGACTGACCCATTGACCACCACTATAACAAACGACCAAGCGTCATTTAGACATCGTATCATTTTCGGAAGGGTAGACAAACAAATCACTAACATTCTTGATTCTGAGAGTATATAGATATTGAGTTCATGTCCCAGCCCATAGCCTACATTGGCAGAAACACAGGATTCTCACAAAAAAAAAAAACAGTGAAATGAACCGACCAGTCGCTCTCCAATCCAAGAACATCAAATGCTAATCACAACTCCATAATGGATGCGGATGCAATGAGCCACGGCAGCATATACCGGGCTAGCGCCGATTAGGACGGCGATCAGAACCTGACCTGGATCGGGGAGAGCACAGAGAGGTATCCGTCAAAGGCGGAGGTGGACGGCCACACGTCGGCGACAGCAGGTGAGTCCTTGTTGGCACGCGGCACGAGGCGCTTGTAGGATTGGATGTAGAGGAAGAGTAGCAGGTCGCGGAGGTCGGCCTCCCCCGCGCCGTCCTGGCCGAGGGCCGGGTCCTCGGTGGGGAGCACCGCGGCGAGCGTCCCGAGCGCCAGTGCGGCCTGCTCGACGGGGATCTGCAGCGCCTCCGCGAGCGCCGCGGCGCCCACTCGAGGGCCGCCCGGCGCGAGCCTCTCCTTCAGCTCGGATAGGGTTTGCGTCAGCGTGCCTTCCGGGAAGACCAGCTTGGGGATCGGCAGGAGCCCGTACTCGAACACCTCCCGCCGCGGCCTGAGCGCCGGGGCAGCGCCGGCTGCCGCACTCGTCGCCGGAGACGCATCATGAGGCTCGTCGCACATTGCAGTGAGAGATAGAACGAGAGAGGGAGATCTGACGAGAGGGAAATGTGGAAGTGGTAAGGAAAATGTTGTTATGGCCGGCCCATAAGACTAGGGCCCCCATCCATTCATTTTAAGTGTCGTTGATGAAAAAGATGAAATATACGGAAAATAAAAAAATAGATAAAAATGCACTGAAAATAGAGAAATATTTATTAAGAAGTGAGAATCATATAAATTAAGGTATATAGAGAAAGCTAGAATGGTAGATAAAAAGGACAGAGGGAGTCCTTATTTTTTAAGGTTAATACCATAACTTTAAGTGTGTGGGAAAAATAAGAAGAAAACTCTTCTCCGCTCAAAATTGCTACTATCTATTAGCTCAACAATAATAATTTTAAAATAGAGAGGGTATACTAAGTATTATTATATGGTCAGAAAACATTGTTCTTGTTTCTTCATCGGGAACGCCAGCTTTTAAGGTTTAGCCCATATAGTCACTTCAGAATTTGTGAGAAAAAAAAATTAAAGAGGAAAACTAAGAAGGCCCGCACTGCCTCCTCTTGATTCACCATCCAGCCCAACTAGCCGGCCCATAAGTCAGGATGTAGCCCATTGAGACTTGCGCGCTCGCGAACTCAGCCTGTCAGCCCATTGTGATTCATTTAACACGTTAGTGTTCATTTTACTGTGCGAGCAACCAAAACACCTCACTCTCGTCATCCACTTTGCCTTCGATGTACAGTAACTAACTTAGGCACTTAGCTCTAGATCTCATATTTCTGGATGACTCAGAAACTTATTGCTACCACGGAAAAGTTTTTTTCTTTTTATTTTAGCGGCTAAACATGTAAAAAAAAAGGAAAGTGCCAGCATAAACCTACATATGCTATATATAGATACTCTATTCATTTTAAAATTGTTATCATCGACTCGTTAAACGTATGTGTGCCACGTAAATACGACCCAGCTTTTGAATTTTGAACACTACTTGAATTATGTCAAAACTACCAGCTAATATAAAAACCAATTCTACAAGCACGTCTGGTACTATTCTTAGGCTGTATATTAGAAATTTTAAATCCTATAGAAGTTTCATAGGGAGTGGTTGCTTTGTGGCCACCACGCATCATAACTGGCCACGCCAAATCTACGACATGCGGTGCCTACTAAACGCTATTGTAACAGTTCGTCGAAAGTTAGTCACACACCGAAGGATACAATTCGTTTTCCACACCGCACAACTCAAATGTCTCGATTTGTTCACCACACTTCCGGCGCAACCGTAACTTCGGTGTGGCGTGCAACAGTGGGAGCCAAACACGCCTAAAGAAATCAGTTTAACTCTAATGCTAAGAAAAATAGGATTCAAGTTTTTTCTGGGGGGGCTTTATTCTTGATACAGTAACAGTCAGGCCTCTTCAAATTTCAACCCGAGCAGGGCTAATATAAAATTTAATTGTACTTAATCGTTTGATCTGGTAGCACCCACAAACATACGGCATGTGAATGTTTCACGAACATTGCTAAAAACGACAAGGCAGATAGACTCGGCACGGATGCCTAGGCAACACAACCGGCAAAACGTACGAATTCGGAGGACCGTCACGGAAAAATCCACGACCGGGGTTGGGTGGGGCTTTTGCGCTCGGCTCAGAGGAAAAACCACTTCCCCACTCCGCCTCGTTCCCGTCGAGCACTCCACGCCGCTCTAGGCTCTAGCACTCCTCGCTGTCTCTCTTCCTACTCCTGCCTTTGTTTTTGCTCGCAAGAAAAAACCCGAAAAGCCCTGCGCGAATCCGCCGTCCCCTCAACTGCCGAAACTTCTGGGTCCTCCCCGTGGAAGATCAGCCCGCTGCCATCGGTAAGCCACCCCAAAGGCCCTGTTTTTGCCGGTCTGTTCGCATCCTTCACGTTCGACGCAGCTCCTGTTTTCCTGACGGTTTCCGGTGCTGCGAAATGGTAATGCCGGCGACCCGCCGTCGGTTGATCTGTTCCTGTTTTCCGGGTAGTCTGTGGCAGGACGTGCGCTTGCTATGCTCTGGCGGCGCAGCTTGGGCGGTTAGGCTGGGCCTGTGTTTTTTTTTTCCTTTTACATGTTCTCGATTTGTTTTAGGTTCGCAATGGGTAGGGATCTAGTAGAGGATTTTGTTGCCGTCTAGTTTGAGATGGGGATGCTGGTGGAAAAAAGAAAAATCTGAAAGAACAATATGAAGGGGGACGCGAAAGGAGGCGTGGGGAAAGCAACGGCATTATTGCTGCCTATCTGTAGCTTTGGCCTGTTGCAAACTTGCAATGCTGTGAATGGAGCCTTCTGCGCGCTTCTGTTTTTAGATCTGTTTGTTCTGCTCATGTGTAAAAACAAGTCCTTTTACTCCCCTTCGCTCGTCCAGCTACATACTGGGTTATCTTTTCTGCAAGTCAGAATTCTCAATTGCTTCTATTTTTAGGATCGATTATATTCATCGTTCTCTCTTCTTGGTTTGGTAGTTGTTATCAAAGACGTTCGCTTTTCAGTTTACTCAGTATGTTTCGCTTAGCGGCAACTGACTACGGGGTTGCAATGCTTTCATATGTACAGCATTATGATTTTTATTGGTTTCTCTCAGTAGTAGACTAGTAGTTGTGCGTGTCTGCTTTTTTTATATTTCTCCGTTTAGGATGTATTAAGCACACTGGCTGTTATTCTTCTTGATTTGGTATACTTGGTATACGTCGAAACCACCACTCAGGTTCTAGTAATGTTTTTTTGAAGTCTCGTCGCTGCAGTGTTCGGGCCAGGTTTAAATTGAGTGAAAGGCAGTTCCTTCCTTTTTTACTGGTTGATTCATTCCAGCTCCTATGGTGGCTGCAGGTGTCCAGCCAAGATTGATGTAGAGTTCATTTCATCTGCACTCAAATGCATTTGCTCTGGCAGAGCAAGATGAAGCATTCACACAATGCTTTTGGCAGCGACCTTGACTGATAAACCGGTTGTATAGGTAGTGGAACTACTGGTTTCCCCATTTCATTTTATCTTTCATGAATTACTGTTCCTTGTAATTGCTGCTATTTAGAGCTAGCACTCGCTTCTGGTGTTGCAGGGGTTATATATTATTAGCTATTTCTTGGTGCTTTCTTGATTCTGTGAGTGGAAATTGTTCGGCTCTTTCAAGATGATGCAAAGGCCACCATTCCGTACGGAGGAGTACTCCTTGAAGGAGACCTCGCCTCACCTTGGAGTTGCAGCAGCTGGTGACAAGCTCACAACCACCTATGACCTGGTTGAGCAGATGCAGTACCTGTATGTCCGAGTGGTCAAAGCTAAGGACCTTCCAAACAAGGACATCACTGGAAGCTGTGATCCATATGTTGAGGTGAAGATGGGTAACTATAAGGGCACAACTAGGCATTTTGAGAAGAAGAACAATCCAGAGTGGAACCAGGTCTTTGCATTTTCAAAGGAGCGTATTCAATCATCAGCTGTGGAGATTGTAGTCAAGGACAAGGATCTTGTTAAGGACGACTTCATTGGGCGTGTTGTTTTTGATCTGAGTGAGGTCCCCAAGCGAGTACCACCTGATAGCCCACTGGCTCCACAATGGTATCGATTGGAAGACCGACACGGGCACAAGGGGAAGGGAGAGTTGATGTTAGCTGTTTGGATGGGTACTCAAGCTGATGAAGCATTCCCTGAAGCATGGCATTCTGATGCAGCCTCAGTCCCTGGTGATGGCCTTGCAAGCATTAAGTCAAAAGTTTATCTCACTCCAAAGCTTTGGTATCTGCGTGTCAATATCATTGAGGCTCAGGATCTTATACCACATGATAAGACCAGGTTCCCTGAGGTTTATGTCAAAGCCATGCTAGGCAACCAAGTACTTAGAACACGTGTAACGGGAGGCCGGACTTTGAATCCAATGTGGAACGAGGACTTGATGTTTGTTGCAGCTGAACCATTCGAGGAACACCTGGTTTTAAGCGTTGAGGACAGGGTGGCCCCAGGGAAGGATGAAGTACTTGGGAGGACGATCATTTCACTACATCATGTACCACGGAGGCTTGATCACAGGTTGCTGAACAGCCAATGGTTCAATCTTGAGAAGCATGTGATGGTGGATGGTGAGCAGAAGAAAGAGATCAAATTTTCAAGCCGGATTCACTTGAGAATTTCTCTTGAAGGTGGATATCATGTCTTGGACGAGTCAACACATTACAGTAGTGATTTAAGGCCAACTGCAAAACCTTTATGGAAACCTAGCATTGGCATTCTTGAGCTGGGTATATTGACAGCACAGGGCTTGTCGCCAATGAAGACAAAGGATGGGCGTGGCACAACTGATGCCTATTGTGTTGCCAAGTATGGGCAGAAATGGGTCAGGACAAGGACTATAATCGACAGTTTCACTCCCAAATGGAATGAGCAGTACACCTGGGAAGTGTATGATCCATGCACTGTGATCACTATTGGTGTATTTGACAATTGCCACTTGAATGGTGGAGAAAAGGCTAATGGTGCTCGGGACACACGAATTGGGAAGGTCCGCATCCGCCTCTCAACACTTGAAACTGATCGGGTGTATACCCACTCATATCCACTTATTATTTTGACACCTGCTGGAGTTAAGAAAATGGGTGAAGTGCAGCTTGCTGTTCGGTTCACATGCTCATCACTGATCAACATGATGCACCTGTATACACAGCCCTTGCTACCCAAGATGCACTATGTGCACCCTTTATCCGTCATGCAGGTGGACAACCTAAGGCGCCAAGCCACAAACATTGTCTCAACAAGGCTGAGCAGAGCAGAACCACCACTGCGGAAGGAAATTGTGGAGTACATGTTGGATGTGGATTCACACATGTGGAGCATGCGAAAGAGCAAAGCCAACTTTTTCCGTATTATGGGAGTCCTGAGCCCCTTGATTGCAGTTGCTAGGTGGTTTGATCAGATTTGTCACTGGAGGAACCCACTGACAACCATTCTGATCCACATCCTCTTTGTGATACTGGTCTTGTACCCTGAGCTGATACTGCCCACAATATTCCTCTATCTGTTCCTGATTGGAGTGTGGTACTACAGGTGGCGGCCGAGGCAGCCACCGCACATGGACACTCGCCTCTCACATGCAGAGACTGCCCATCTAGATGAGCTTGATGAAGAGTTTGACACCTTCCCCACCTCTCGCCCCCCGGACATTGTGAGGATGCGATATGACCGGCTGCGGAGTGTTGCTGGAAGGATCCAGACTGTTGTTGGTGACCTCGCGACACAGGGAGAGAGGCTGCAGTCTCTGCTGAGCTGGAGAGACCCGAGGGCCACCGCCCTGTTCGTGACCTTCTGTTTCATTGCCGCCATCGTCCTGTACGTCACACCGTTCCGTGTGGTGATCTTCCTTGCAGGCCTGTACATCCTGAGGCACCCAAGGTTCCGCCACAAGATGCCATCTGTCCCGCTCAACTTCTTCAGGAGGCTCCCGGCGAGGACTGATAGCATGCTTTAGGCTCATATATCTGTTAGCTCTGTAGTCCAGTGCATCGCTCCATTGGTAGTTCAGTCAGTGTTCCTCTATCAACATAGATTCTCTTCCAGGAAGAATGAACCTAATTCTATTCATGTTGGTGTCTTTAGCTTTTCTGATGCATGGTTGTTTATGTCTTCAGGTGGCAGTGAACCTTTCCTGTCACAGCTGAACAACTGGGTGTGTGACTAGGTCTGCAACTATTCATGTATTTGTATGATAATCGATAAACCTTCTTGTTATTGATTCTGATGACTGATGTGAGTCCCGTCGGGCCAAGTGGCATGGGGAGTCATGTCTCTAGATTTTTATTCTAATGTGCTCGTAATTCTTTTTACATAGCAGTACATTGTTCAGCAGAGTTGAGCTGCAATGGTCTGTCGGTTTCTTGTCCATTGCTGTATGTGCAACGTGCATTACTCAGGTCACTTTTGTCATATTGTTAATTGCTCGCTACTGGCTGGCGGTTCCAACTTTGGAGGCGAATGATACGAATTCTGATTGATGCCATCTGGGAGTTGTCCGAAGCGAATTATGAACAGTGTCCTTGAGAGGGGTGAGTGCAAAAGTTAATCTGGATGTCTAGGGGCTATCCCCCAACAATCCACTCAAAATACAGGTTGTTTTGGTCCCGGCTGTTGCCTGCTGGAGATCATGACCACAAGTAACAGCGTCACCGATCATAGACCGAGATCAGACGGTGGCGCTGGGTCGCCCGAGTGGGCCCATGGAAGGCTTTGTATCATTTCGGCCCAAACACCTAAGCTCCTGGGCTGCTAACATGGACTTTCCAATTGCGCAGGTTCGATCTTTTTCTTTTTTTTATTTTATAAAAATAACATATGTCTTCTTCAATCTTCATCAACAAGCTGCCGTGTCAATGACCTTCTCTGTCACAATGACAAAGAGAAGGAAAAAAAATAATTAATTTAGGGATGAAGCAAATTTCGTAAGGAAGCCATCTGGCTCTCCGATCCCTGTTCCCTGTTTCTCTGCGGCTGCAACTGTATCTTTCAAGCGTGCAACTGCCCGCCCCTCTGCAACGTCATGTTCTCCACCTGTTTCAATGGCGATTAGCTGAACTGCGTGAGAGGTTACGGTTACGGACGAGATGTACCGGACGGCGGCGACCTCCGTATTGGACTTGGGTTGGATCTCACTGTCAGGCCAGGGACTGACTGATTTGATTTGATTTATCCAGGGTTTGTGCAGGTCGTTTTATAAGATGAACACTAAAAAAAAAATGTTTTTTAGTACTATGTGTGTAAAATTATTTATTATAACTATTTTATCATTAGCATTTTGCTCTTTAAAACTTTGTCACTATATGCAGAACTGTATAGCAACTAATAAACATATATATTGATCACTAAAATTATATATCAATAAAAAATTAAAATTTAGTCACTATTTATTAATTTCTATTGATCAAATTTTTTGATCACTAAAATTTGGTGACTAAAGATCTGTTTTCTTGCAGGGCCGGCAGATTGGTATGCGCGTCTTGCCAATCGGCGCGTGGCCTAGACGGGCTGATTGGCAGTTGGCTGAAAGAAACGGAAGGGGGTGTTGCCATTCAGAGCAAGGGTGCCTCTTTTGAGCTAGTACGTCTCATGGAAGATCAGGTTAGCTAATCCCATAAAAAGAATCAGGTTAATTTAGCTAATTTGTCACATTAACCTAAATCATGATAAGAGTGAAATGGATCCATCTGCTTGAGAAAATGACACGACACCTAACCTTTGATAGATTGGCCGGACAAAAACAAACCCATCTTTAATTTTTAAGCTACTCCCACTCAGAAGTTAAAAAAATCATATAGGAAAACTATGCAAATTATTGATTTTTTTTGCTTCCTTTATCGATCATTTATGAAATAGAATTTGTTTCTGAATAGATCCAAAACTTATAATAGTCCGCGAGAGAATCCAAAAGACGGATCGGATTTGGACTTGTTCTTCGGATAGATTTTTTTAACGAGCTGATCGAACCAAATCCACTCTCTGAAAATGTCAATATGTGAGAAACGATCGACAAGTGTAAAAATGCTTGAAAAACTACCCCAGTTGCATAGACTTGATCACGTTTCTCAAATTTCTTTATAAAGTCTAATGGTTTGTTGCTTTTCAACTTTTCAATAGCCACTGGCCCCCCTTCTATTTCTTGCACAACTACTCCTCCTCCAGCCAAAAGACATCCCCCCTAGCTACCTTCTGTTCAGAAGCGCCACACAACTCACAAGCTTCTTACAAGTGATTTTGAGCTAGTATGATAGCAAGGAAGGGGAAAAGGGGCAGCCGCTGCTACTGCTAGTTTTCTATTCTCTGATCATCACCATCGATCGATCGATTGTAACTGCTCTATAGTGAAGGAGAAACAGCTTTTACAACTGGGAGGATGTTTCAGTCCATATCTAGATGGGTCCGCCGTTCTGTGTGAAGTGGTCAAGAAGCGAGTTCCAATCTCCGTTCTGGGTGCAAGGAAGCATTTGAATGGCGTATCCTTCCACCTCCGGCATGATCCAAGCTTCTTCCAGCCTCCATGGCGGCACCATGTAAACCCAGTACTAACTTTGCTAGCAACGTCTCCTTATTTTTCTTTATTCCTTGTCCAAATAGGATCCTAACTCTTGAGTTTTCTGTGTTCGATATTGATTTATTTTGCCAGAATCTTGCTACCTGATCACATAATTAGCAGGGCAGATTTTTACCATGCACCTTGATCCATTGTCCTTAATTAGCTAACCTTTTTATATCTTTTTTATCATATGATAATTTTATTATTTATCTTGTAACGAGTAGACTGTTAGTATAATGTATCAAACCCTAATTAAAATCACTTAAGAAACTCTCCAACTCTCCTCTTATGTTTTTGTTTCTATCTTACAAGTGAGGTTTATTTTAATTTTTTTTAAAAATAAACTCGTAAAATAATTAATTATAATTAGATGAGTTGTGATATTTCTTTGCATTTTCTGAAAGTGCAGGAGAAGGGATCCTGAAGGATATGACATGCCATCTGATTTGGATCAAGCACTCCTCCTCTACTTCGATGGGCACCAAACTAAGCCATCAATCCAGGAACAACCGCGTAAGCGCCACACAATTTTGTAAAAGTTTCAGTAGTTGTTTTGTCGTGCATAGCCTTTTATATGCATCACGGTGGACAAACCATACTGAATTTGTCTAAGCTTCCATTAGTTACAAGTTTCATCGAGCAAGCTTGTCTATGCATTGCGAATTGACTGGTTGAATTGTAGCTTAATTAGCCACAATGTGGTGATCGATCTTCTCGTTCCTTTAGTTTCTCCCTCAATTGATCCCAACCTTTTTCATTTGTCATTTTTGAGAGCATATAAATATTTCCATCTGGTTGAAAAACAAGAGTAGCACATATCAAACACTCCTGATCGATATGGTTTGAAGATATTATGCTAAAAGCCTAAAACAAGATCAAAGAACAAATTTTCTGCACGTTCCCGTTTTCCCCATTCCTGACTTTAACCCATGCTTTCGTAGCTGCCGGTTACCGGTAGATGCGTGTGAAAATGAAATCTGCAAATTCGAAGAACTTGTGCTCGCACGCACCTGGAAAAAATTAACCATCTTTGAAATGTGTTAGGTCTATAAAGTCATACGTAATGTTTGCGGTACTTGTTATGTGTGTGCAGAGACTCTCAACATCTTCCCCTCCGAGCCAATGCATGTAGAGCCGTCCCCAAAGGTATGTACACTTTTCCAACTGTGTAGCTAGTATAAATTTTCTAATAATCGAAAAAGATTAGCATTTCGAACTTGCACATGTGTGCATGTTTGACGAACTGACGATCGATGAGGCGTTTCTGAATAATGATCTGTTTGGCTTTTGATCATCAGGGTTCCATGACTACGGCAGCAGCAGCAACACAGGTCGCGGGCTCATCCAAGCCGGCGAAGCCGGCAGGTGGACAGCTTGGGGGAGGCAAGAGCTCCAAGCCAGCGCTCAAGGTACTCCGATTGGCCAATCGATCTCTCTCGTCCCGGTGGTCGCGCTCGCACCTGCCAGTGTGCGAGCATGCTCCATTCATGCAAGTCGAAAACTGCTGACGATGCACTAAACGCTGTGGCCGCGAGCAGAAGGAAGGCGATGTCGTTGGCGGCAGCAAGCGCGGCGGCGGCGCCGCGGCGTCGAGCTCGGATCAGGAAGGGCCCCGGACGCCGGACCCCAAGACTCTGAGAAGGCTCGCGCAGAACAGGGAGGCCGCGAGGAAGAGCAGGCTAAGAAAGAAGGTGAATAACCATGACCCACTATACATCTATCTCACATTCTCACGAGCGATGAACTAGTACAGCTCCATTAACAAAGTCAACCTTCAAAACATAAGGGAAGAAAAAGTCTTGCAAGGAAGAGCAATTGGTAAACTAATGAGAAGTAGGCTAGACATTTTCGTAGGGAGTATTTGTTTTAGACTACTCATAAGCATATTTCGTCTCTGGAAGTTTCATTGTTCCTTCATGCATGGAAGATTCTTTGCATAATTATACAAGCTACTCCCCACTTAATAATAGATATGGAAGATGTGTATACATAATACTAGTTCACACTTGATCATGTAATATAGGGATGCGATTATGTCTTTGTCTGTTGGATGTGAAACAGGCTTATATTCAGCAGCTAGAGACAGGCAGGATTAGGCTGGCGCAGCTAGAACAGGAGATACAGATGGCAAGGGATCAGGTAAACTGACAAATGGACTGAATAATTTTAGAAAGATGTTCTTTGAATTCAAAGGAATTATCGAAATTGCACAGTGCTCAATCTTAAGTAATCATAAAGAGAATTTAAGAATTGAACAAGTCTAATTCATTTTTCCTAAAAAAATAGTGCTAATTCATTCCGCAATTACATTTCATCTTACAGGGCGCGATGTGGGGTACAGGAGCATTAAGCCCAGGTTTAAGCACAGAGAACAGTGCTAATTCATTCTTTAAATTATTTTTCTTTGACTGTCACATATATAATGGCTATATATGATCGGCTGACACGTGGGTGCATGCATGCATGCAGATGCCGCTCTGTTCAACCTGGAGTACGAGCGGTGGCAAGGCGACCACCGCAGGCTGGTGGCCCGGCTCCGCGCCGCCGAGGAGGAGCACTGGCCGGACGCGGAGCTGCGCTCGTATGCCGACGAGACCGCCTCCCACTACGGCGCGCTGATGGCCCTAAAGGCCCGGGTCGCGGCGGCCGACCCGCTCCACCTCCTCTCCGGCCTGTGGAAGGGCGCCGCCGAGCGCTGCCTCCTCTGGATCGGCGGCTTCCGCCCCTCCGAGCTCGTCAAGGTCAGTGACCAGTCCTCGTCTAGCTTCCAAACAAACACATGCGTTAAAAGATGTCAACCGGTGACACGTGGGACGCTGACCCGGCCCGGTCGACGCGACAAACGGAACCTCGTGCGGCCGGTTGCGTCTGCAGCGGGAATTCGACTGCGTGAGGTTGATGCCAGTTTAGTTTAACTTTGGCGTAGATTTTTATTTTGGTCAAGGGATTAGGTGTGCAGTGGATTAGATAGCTTAATTTGTTAGTAGGCGAGAGCAAGCAAGTAGGAGTAGCAGGTAGCACGTCACGTAGAACAGTTGTTTGTGGAACAGTTAACAAGCTTGCTTGCCTAAGCAAGCATCGATCAGTACTAGAGTGTCATGTCAGATGTTCCCATGCACGCGGGGGTGACGGGGGAGGAGGAGTAGGTAAGAGATGACCGGCAGCTAGCTAGCTTGCCTCGTGCGGGCTCCATCGATGTTCCATCCATGGACGCGTGGTGTTCGACGGTTCCATATGTTTTGATGCCGATAGACGGGCGGACGGTGCTCTCTGATCTGCAGGTCGTGCTCCGGCACGTGGAGCCGCTGGCGGAGCAGCAGAAGGCGGCAGTGAACGACGTGCAGCAGTCGGCGCGGCGCGCGGAGGAGGCGCTCGACGCCGAGCTGGGGACCCTGCTCCGGTCGCTCTCCGAGGTCGTCTCCTCCGACCCGCAGCCGCCGGCGATGTACGGGCAGCAGATCTACCACCCCGCGGACGTCGCCGGGTACATGGGCCACATGCACATGGCCATCGCCATGGACAAGCTAGCCGCAGTCGGAACCTTCCTCAGACAGGTGCTACGTTTACTTCTCTGTTAGCTCTCACTTCATATCAGACATGATGGTGCGTGCATGCTGAGCCTATGTCTATATATGGGTGTGAATAATCAAAATGCGCGCAGGCGGACGAGCTTCGGATGCAGACGCTGAACGCGCTCCGGCAGGTGCTGACGGCGAGGCAGGCGGCGCGGTGCTTCGTCGCCGTCGACGACTACTTCTGCCGCCTCCGCGCGCTCAGCACGCTCTGGACCACCGGCAGGCAGGCGCAGCTGGCGAGAGGTCCGGCCGGGTAGAAGGAACAATATCCAAGGTTTGAATATTGTTGGCATGCTACCACAAACTAGCTTGCTTAGCTACGATTTAGGGTCGTAGAACACTGTAAATTAAATTAAGCGCCCTGTGCTGCTGTGCAGACGTATGGACGACCACAGGCTTGAGAAACTTGTAGCAGCTGTTGAGATACAGAACATAGGAAAATGGAATTGAATGTATAGCCCGTAAGAAAAAAAATGCACTGCATTGTATGTTACGAAAAAAAAAAAATCTGCACTGTCATCACCAAAGAATAAAAATATTTTTAGTATCTTCCTCTGAAGCAGACTATTTTCTTTACGAGTGACTGATCTCATCCGGGAAAAAAAAGCCTCGTGCACATTATTCAAACTGTGGGCCATGAAAATGGGCTCACATTCCTTTGCTCACTCTCCAGCCTCAACGAAAAAGCCCATAATGAGACCTTTAACGGCCCAGTTGGGCCTAAGCGCATATCAGCCCTTGCTTAAACCTGGGCCCAACGACTGTGTAGATAGCTTGCTCCACAAAGAATGGTGACGCAACTATGAGATCATCCGCATGAAATGGCCCCAGCGTGGAATGGGATGTGGTGAGGAACTTGGAATAATCATCCGTGCTCGCTCGAACACGGTCTGAACGTAAGAGAGCTAAGTAGCGGTGGTGTGAGTGATGAGACGAGAATATATTCTCTGCTTGCTTTTTGACACCACACTCACATTTGGGCTGCCAATCCAGCACGGAATAAAGGTAACTTCCGTCTGCTTCCTTGCTAAGCTTATACTAGGAGTACACTGCCACATGCCACGCGTACAGATACATTTGCGTTTCTCTCATCAAGAGTTCTAACTTCAGCACATAATTACAATTGACATTCACAATTTTTGTGTGAAACAATCCACACAAACATGTTGACGATAAAATTTAAATCTATATGTTCCAAAATATTCCATAATTTTTGAAACACTTTCTTTTTTAAAAAACGACCGATTTTTATCGCAACGGTAGGCTGGTTACGTAGTTGGTTTCCGTCCCTAGAAAACATTTTTGGCAATCGAGCACAGCGGTAAAAATCCGTCTTTTTTATTTTCCCTTTTTATGGAAAGGACCAAGGCCTTTTTAACACACCTCTTCTGTGGGAAAGAACATGTTCACGCTTACTCCAGACTAGACTACCAGGACACGACATCAGTAAGCCGGAAATTACCTCGCCATCTGCACCGTTCAGCCATGGACCACGAACTGTACAAGGTGCCGTGCCCCGAACCATATGGATATGGTAAGCGCATAAACAAAGCCCGCTCCGCAACCCAAAGAACCGATTCCCCATCGATCGATCGATGGGTGGCGTCGCCGCTTTTGATTTACCACTGGCGCCGTCTTTCAATCAGTCGCCTTTGGACACGTGATCCGTGGCACTTTACTACTCGATCGGAAGCGCCCTCTTTGATCTGTCAGTGACTAGCTGCGCAGCTTAGAAAGGCGATCGATCGGCAGCTTCTCCCTGAAAGCACTCTCCGCTAGCGGATGCTGCGGAAGCAGAGCTCAGCTGGACCGCGTACCTCCTAGCTCTTGGTAGAGGCTTAAGTCAGGCAGGCGCGGCTCTCCCGTACGTATACCTTCCTTGTTGCCGGGGTCACCGCCGACGAGCCGGCTTTGCTTCCCGGCGAGGCTTGCCGCGATCCCCTCCCTGCTCCTGCAACAGGGCCATCTCTTCCCCTGCACAAAAGTTTGCTCTGCAACTGAGGCTCTACGTGTGTGGAGCGCGCGTGCATCCGTGATAACATGCCTGCACAACGTTGCTGGTGGCTTCTTTCGTGTCTGTTGAGACAGCCATGAACACGAGCTTCTGAGTGCCATATAAGTGCACCGCGCCATTGTTACTAAAGCCTAGCGCTGCGGACAAGCTTCGGGCACTCATCGCAACAGTAAGTGAGGAAAAAATTCAGGTGAAATTAAACGGTGATGCATCTACTTTAATTTCATTTCATCGAGTCCTCGTTTTTTTTTTCTGATCGGTTTGCGTGGTGTTTCGTTGCGTTCTTTTTGCTGCGGCAACGGCGATAGGTTCGGAACAGCACATCTTCTGAGCGGCGGCGAGGATGAGCGGACATGCTGATCCGCACCACGAGGACTTCCAGCTCAAGGACACGAACCCGCTGCTGGGCGAGCAATGGCCAAAGGGCGCGGCTGCCCCGGCGCGGCCGTCCGGCGGCGGGATCGCCGGCTGGCTGGGCGTGGACAAGCCGTCGAGCACGTACGACCTGGTGGAGCAGATGTTCTTCCTGTACGTGCGCGTGGTGAAGGCCAAAGACCTTCCTCCCAACCCCATCACCGGCGCGCCCATGGACCCGTACGTCGAGGTCCGTCTGGGCAACTACAAGGGCACGACCCGTCACTTCGACCGCCGCGCCAACCCGGAGTGGAACCAGGTGTTCGCCTTCTCCAAGTCCCGCGTCCAGTCCAACGCCGTCGAGGTGTTCCTCAAGGACCGGGAGATGCTCGGCCGCGACGACTACGTCGGCAAGGTGGTGTTCGACCTCGCCGAAGTGCCCACGCGCGTCCCGCCCGACAGCCCGCTCGCGCCGCAGTGGTACCGCCTCGAGGACAGACGTGGCGACGGCAGGGTCCGCGGCGAGCTCATGCTGGCGGTGTGGATCGGGACGCAGGCTGATGAGGCGTTCCCGGAGGCGTGGCACTCGGACGCCGCCACGGTGCGCGGCGAGGGCGTGGCCAGCGTCCGGTCCAAGGCCTACGTGTCGCCCAAGCTATGGTACCTCCGCGTCAACGTCATCGAGGCGCAGGACGTGCAGCCGCAGGCGGCGCGGGGACGCGCGCCGGAGGTGTTCGTGAAGGCGCAGGTGGGGCACCAGATCCTCAAGACCTCCGTCGTGCCCGCGCCGACGCTCAACCCGAGGTGGAACGAGGACCTGGTGTTCGTCGTCGCCGAGCCGTTCGAGGAGCATCTGGTGCTCACCGTCGAGGACCGGGTCGGGCAGGGCAAGGACGACCTCCTCGGCCGCGTCGCGCTGCCGCTCACGCTCTTCGAGAAGCGGCTGGACCACCGGCCCTTCGTGCAGTCGCGGTGGTTCGACCTCGAGAAGTTCGGCGTCGGCGCCGCCATCGAGGGCGAGACGCGGCGGGAGCTGCGGTTCGCCAGCCGCGTGCACCTCCGCGCCTGCCTCGAGGGCGCCTACCACGTCATGGACGAGTCCACCATGTACATCAGCGACACCCGCCCCACGGCGCGGCAGCTCTGGAAGCCGCCCGTCGGCGTGCTCGAGGTCGGCATCCTCGGCGCCGCCGGCCTGCAGCCGATGAAGAACCGCGACGGCCGCGGCGTCACCGACGCGTACTGCGTCGCTAAGTACGGACAGAAGTGGGTTCGCACGCGCACCATGATCGGCACCTTCAACCCCACGTGGAACGAGCAGTACACGTGGGAAGTGTTTGACCCCTGCACCGTCATCACCATCGGCGTCTTCGACAACTGCCACCTCGGCAACGGGAACGGGAGCGGCAACGGCGGCGGGCCGCCGGCGAGGGACGCCCGCATCGGCAAGATCCGTATCCGCCTCTCCACGCTGGAGACGGACCGCGTGTACACGCACTCGTACCCTCTGATCGTGCTGCAGCCGTCGGGGGTGAAGAAGACGGGCGAGCTGCGCCTCGCCGTGCGCTTCACCTGCCTGTCGCTCATCAACATGGTGCACCTCTACACGCAGCCGCTGCTCCCCAAGATGCACTACCTCCACCCGTTCACGGTGACGCAGCTCGACGCGCTCCGGTACCAGGCGATGAGCATCGTGGCGTCGCGGCTGGGGCGCGCGGAGCCGCCGCTGCGGCGGGAGGTCGTGGAGTACATGCTCGACGTGGAGTCCCACATGTGGAGCATGCGGCGGAGCAAGGCCAACTTCTTCCGCGCCGTGTCGCTCTTCTCCGGGGCGGCGGCGGCGGCGCGGTGGTTCAACGACGTGTGCCTCTGGAAGAACGTGGCGACGACGGCGCTGGTGCACGTCCTCCTGCTCATCCTGATCTGGTACCCGGAGCTGATCCTCCCCACCGTGTTCCTCTACATGTTCATGATCGGGCTGTGGAACTACCGGCGGCGGCCACGCCACCCGCCGCACATGGACACGAAGCTGTCGTGGGCCGAGGCGGTGCACCCCGACGAGCTGGACGAGGAGTTCGACACGTTCCCGACATCGCGGCGACAGGATATAGTGTTCATGCGGTACGACCGGCTGCGGAGCGTGGCGGGGCGGATACAGACGGTGGTTGGAGACATGGCCACGCAGGGGGAGCGGCTGCAGTCGCTACTCAGTTGGCGCGACCCGAGGGCGACGTGCCTGTTCGTGTTCTTCTGCCTCATCGCCGCCATCGTGCTCTACGTGACGCCGTTCCGGGTGGTGGCGCTCGTCGCCGGGCTGTACTTGCTGCGCCACCCGCGGTTCCGGAGCAGGCTGCCCTCCGTGCCCAGCAACTTCTTCCGGCGGCTGCCGTCGCGCGCGGACAGCATGCTCTGAACCAGAGCGACCCCGACGAGATCTTCCGATTCCGTTCGCTGCTCTGTTTCTCCCAGACAAAATAGTGTTTGATTTCATTTCCTTTTTTCAATCATATGTTTGTGTAAACTGCTACATTTCGGCACCGTTAGTTTTGACAATGTTCTGCTGCAACTATGTTTGACTCACGAGTCACGAGTGAGAGTGTTGTTCGGAAGAACATTTTTTTGCGAAAAAAAAAAACTAGGGAGATAAACAAGTCGCCTTCGATTTTTTTTTTTTTCAGCTCCTACCAAATTTTTTTTATGTATACCTAAGCTTCAAGGATCAAGAACGAAAAAAACCCTTATGACCAGAACATAGCTCTAAACACCGGTAACGCTGCTCGTCGGACAAAGATCAGGTGCAGTTAGACTTGCAACTGCAACTTAAGGACTGATCTCATCCATTCAACTGAAGCACGAACGGGCAGTATCCGTTTTTTTTTCAGTTTACTACTGACCGATTTATTAATCGATTTGATCGGTTATCGAATTTTTAATTTTTTAATTTATTAAACTGAAAACTGGACTCCCTTAAACCAAAAGGACCGATTTTAGAAAAAACGCGAAAACCGACATATTTTATACGGTTTTATAAACTTGGCGCATATTTGGGATCAGCGGCGCCATTGCCGACACAGATGAGGTCCACCGTCCACCTATCCACGAGTCGATAGAGCATACTCCCTCCATTAATACCTATTTTGGTCCCTCAATTATGTTTAAAATCTTAATTTTATCATTCAACTTTTAAAAGATTCAATTTAGTCTTTGAATTTTGATTCGAGGCTAAATTTCATCCATCGTTAGACGTGATGTGCACACGTGGCATGTCACGTCAGTCACTTATCACGCCATGTCAGCTTCAATTTTATAATATGATTTCAAATAATTTTTTCTCAAACTATTACTTTATTTTTATTCCATTTTGAACCATCATATTTCTTAAAAATAATAAAAATTCTACACGGACATTTTTATATTTAGATTTTTTTTAAAAAAATAATGTTAGCATATCTTAATATGTTCAAAATCAATAATTTAAACCGTTTTTATATTTCTGACATTTATGTAGACCTTTTCAATTTTTTTGACAAAACTAAATATTAACGCAATCCAAATTTAAGAAATGCCATTTTTGTTAACAAAATAGAAAATTTAAAAATTCCTATTTTTGAAGCTTTTTAGAATTTTAAAATACCAAAATATATTAACTTAGGATGTATAAATATTTTCACATTTAATTCACAATGTATATGTAAGATCTTGTGTGGTTGTATTAATTCTAAGAAATGTTGGTTCAAACAAATCCGAAAACAGAGTTACGATTTGGTAGAAAAATCTATTTCAACTTAAAAATTTAAAATTTAAGTTGATGACATAACCTACCACGTGGACAGGCATATTGGACTAAAGATGAAATTGAGCATATAATTTAAGTTCAAGGACTAAATTAAACTTTTTGAAAATTGAATAACGGAATTGAGCTTTTGACTATAATTTATAGATGAAATTGAGTATTATCTCTTTTTAAAATGTTGTCGCTTCAGACATCAACTTTGATAGTTCATCTTATTTAAAAAAGTTTGATAAATATTTTATATTTTACTATAGTTTACTTTATTACCAAAGTATTTAGAATCATGAATTATAGTTTTAGACATTTGAACTAATTTTTTAAATAAAACTAATGACTAAAGTTGTTATTTAAAATCAACGGTGACAATAATTAAAAATCGAAGGGAGTATGTTTTACTTTTCAACCGCGCGGCCCGCAACGTGCGCTACTGGGCCTTTGTCCACAGCCCACTGGTAGCCTAAGATTTTTATTTTTTATTTTAACCTTTTAAAAAATTATCTTTCTAATTTATTCTTATTTTTATGTAAACTTTTATCTTATTTTTTATTTCTTTCACTTTTATACATTTATGTTTTAAATTTACTTTCATATTTTTATTTTTATTGCGTTGATGCATGTATATAGTGACTTTTTTAACAATAAATTTTACTGCTGGATAATTTGTACCACTAGAATATTTTATTATCACCACTTAAACTATTGAATATTACCACATTAACAATTTTTTTTATTTTTACTTTTTCTTCCTTAGTTTTTATTTTTTTAAAAAATATTTAAAATTATTCTCTTTTTGTAATTTCTCATTGTACATCAAAGTATTTAGAATAATTTATTTTTACTGACAGAACAATTAACGACTAGCACAAGTTATTTTCACTTTCTAGAACAATTGAATTAATTCATTGAGACATAATATTAAAAAATTTTAAAATTAAATTCATATAAATTTATTTGAGATCCAATAAAAAATGTAATTTAAAATATATTTTTTAAAAAAATTATTCAACTTTGCATGTGTATTATTTATTTTTAATTTGCGCACTACAATATAAATATCAGTTATATGATGCTTCTATATTACCTTTTTCTAGTATATTTTGAATGACTAACCTTTTATTTAGTGTAATTTTAATTGCTCCGAATAGTCTAAAACACTATAAAAACTTTCTTCCCTAACAGTCATGAGAAGTGAATTCGGCCCAGCGAGAAAAAAAACGGAGAAGCGCAGTGAGATTCAGCACACAAACGAAAAAAAATCCCAGGCGCAGCGGGGTGCTCGTCACGCGGCTGCAAGTTGGCACGTTGGTCACCCAGCAGCGCCCACCGAAGTGAGCCTATGATGCCCTAGCGCTTATACCTATGGAAAAAAAATCTTATTTACCTCTCACAACTATCATATGTCTTCACTTTTCTTCCCATAATTATAATTAAGATGAGGTACTCAGACTCTCTCAATATTTAAAACCATTCGTTTTTCTTTCTCAAAAAGTAAAAAGTCCTCTCAATTATCACCGGTGTTCACTTTTTATTCTTCAGTTATAAAACTAGGTACTTAGAATGTCTCAACTTTTAAAACCATTCATCTTTCCTCCTCAAATGAGACAACAGTTTTCGCTAAAGTGGCAGTTGACACGGTGATTTTGTTGACGTGGTGATTTTCGCTGACATAGCATCTAACATGTCATCACTTTATTTTAAATTAAAAAAAAACTTAGCATGCTAAAAAAATATAAAACTTTGCATTGCTATAAATTATTTCGCAAGGAACAACTTTTGTTTTAGGCCTAATTTAAAATTCGGAACACATTGTATTTTTAAAAATTTAGAACAACAAATAAACATTTCGAAGTAAAAAATATATGTACCTTCTAATATTTTTTATAAAATTTTACAAATTTTCATAAACTCACGTTCTTATTTAAAAATATTTAGAAATACATGAATCAAACAGATATGAAACTTGAGCTCAAATTAAAGAAATTGAAATTTGAGCTCAAAAGAAACAAATAATTTAGCTTAAATATGAAATTTGAATTCAAGTTCAAAAAATGAGACTATGGTTTCCAAAGAAAATGTATATGAAATAAAATATACTTAGAAAGACATGAATTTAGAGAAATTTTGTCAAAAGGTTAAAAGGTCTAGATAATTTTGCTTCTAAATGCTTATTTTTATTTCTGAATTTTTCAAATAAACTGTGTTCTGATTTTGAAATTGGGTCTAAAATAAAAAATATTTCTTGTAAAATGATTTAAACCTATGTAAAGTTTCATAAGTTTTCAGAGCTCGTTAATCAATTGTTTTCGAATTTTAAACAAAGCAAAGAAACACCAACTGTCCAACTGCCACGTGGACGAACACATCAGTGAAAACCGCCATATGGGCTGCACATGTCAGTGAACACCGCCACATCAACGAAAACCGTCATTCAGCTGCCACATGAATTTCGCAGAAATCACACAAGAATTTCACAAAAAAGAAGAACGCAGGAAACAAGAAAAAAAAATCCCGTGTCCCAAAGAAAGCCTTAGATCAGATATATTTTGCATGCTATATTGCTTCCTCTCTTCAAATATTCCTGCACAATGGGCAAATAAAGATATTGTCACAACCTCGTGCTTGTAAGTTATCAGCTGTTTGGTGTTTCTCATGAAGAGTGATCCAGCCATACATTTAATTATTTTGGTTCTGCCTTTCCCTTCCAGAGATGATTTGTTTGAAAAGCTAATTTTGTAGTGTACTGGCCTGATTTTGCAACTTGCAACTGCCCAGCTAATCTGATCTGAAACTACTTGCTGTAGCTCTATGCTCTGGAGGTATTGCCATAGCTCAACAAATTCATGTATCTGTTGTGTAGTTGTAATACTGGATTTTGCTCTAAGCCGATTTATATTCGTCAATTCTGTAGCCACTGAACGTTTCTTGAAGTGCGCTGCTTCAGTTTCTGACTTCCTAACCATCAAATTCAGATGTCTCATTAATTAATTTTGTTCAGTAGAGTAACTTCATGTAGAACAGTTCATTCGTTCAGTAACTTCAGTTAACTTCCTCGAATATTTCAGTTGCACCGGGGAGTTGCTAAAATAGCGACATAACTTTCCTAAAATTTTTCCATGTTCGTAAATTGTGCCTCTTATGCCTAGGCATGGAGGATAAGGCTGACAATGCCAACAACGGCATAGCTGAACAAGAGGAGATCACTGCCACCGTTTCCAGTCCGCTGTTCTCTGCCACCATGATTACTTGAAAAGAGTTATTCAGGTAAGTTGGATGAACTAGACAAAGTCATGGAGAAGTTGGCAAAGTTTCCAAGAATGCAAAGGGTCTCAATTCTGCAGCAGTATTGTATCTAAACTACAGATTGCACATGGGATGTCTGGTGGACAGCAAAGAGAATTTCAGAGGTACTGGATGATCTTCAGAAGCACGTAGAGCTAATACTCATGTTACCTAGTCCAGCCACTATCTTTGACACTGTTGGATTCAAGGAAAGAAGTTCGTCGCCAAGCTGAATACAGGTATGACGAAGCACATTCAAATGAAGAAACGATATAAAATTCAAGGAACGCTGACGACTCTGTTTTTGAAAAAAACAAAAGGTATGCCTATGGTTATTAATCCTGAATGCCGTCTGAAACGCATCAAGGAAGGCTACTTTGGAATGCAGGAATTGCATAGAAATTTCACAGAAATTAATTCAATTTCAAAGAAAAAACACAGGAATAAATTTTTTTTCCTTTCAATCCAAAAGAGGCCTCACATCAATATATAAGTCTAGCCAAGAAGACCATGTTCACGAAGTACACGAGACACCGATCAGCCTCTTCAATGAATGTTCCGATCTGGTGGAAGTGGAAGACCCTAATTGCACTTCTGGGTCAAAAATTTGCAAGGGAATGTTGCAAATATGGATATGCTGGCAGAGTATTATACTCATTATGTAAATCAATACAGTGAGCGATATATTGACTGAACTTAATCAATACGTGCAAGACCCACATCTTTCAACAGGTACCAATGTTCTCCAATGCTGGAAATAAAATAACCTGACACATCCTACTATCACGAGAATGGCAAGTGATATACTGGCACTACCCTCCAGTACCGACTGCATTTTTTAAAAAAAAACAGGTACCGACTGCAAGTGAGCAACAATTGTAGTAGGATGTCAACAAAACAAAAGTTCCACAGACACGGACACTAACAATATAATTCTTCAAATAATCTGAAGCATGTTAAATAGATGAAGGAATAGAGCAATTAGTCAGATAATAATAATAACAACAAGAGAAATGGGTTCCAGATATTTGAATTCTCTAATTTCCCAATTCCTATTATTCTCGCTTCACATGGTCTGTGAATATTGACAGTTTCTAAAAATAACAAGAAACTTAATTCTCAATGGCCAAAAAATACTTTCACAAAACAATAAGTCGGCAACAAATGTGAACCCACAGGTTCGATTTCACATTTTCATATGACTATCAACTGAAAAAAAAAGAGTCACAAAGTACCAGTTACCAGTTACATTTATAAAACATGACCAACCCATCAGTTGCAAGGAAAACTCCTGACCACGCAAACATCCCAAATGGAGCTGCCATCTTAATGACATATTGTCCTGAAAAAGAAGGGTACGCTAAGCAATACATTACATACGATCAAAATGACTTAAAATACTCGAATATTACTAACACACCAAGAGGAGCAATACGACAAGTTTCCACTCCAAGCAGATATCAATAACAGAAATACGATTCATGCAATAAGGAAAAATGCAGACTCTCAAGGCTATATAGACAGCACCATGCACCTAACTCAGAAGTGCTAGCACAGCTGATCATATCCAATCTTCCAAACTCCGGAGAAGGTCCCTTCCAGCAGGAGCAGAGCACAACTCCCATCGCCATGGCTGCAGCCTGCAACCAGTCTTTCCACATGCTGATCAACATCCTTCTGTTTGCGCTGGCGGCGAGTCTACCTCCAGGTATTGGCAAGTCACACGCTCCGGTTGTACCTTTAGTTGTCTCTTTTCTTTGTAAATTACAACAATTTATCCTGGCCTATCACGCTTGGCCTAATGCGTGTCGTACTCCTTTTAGCTCATTTGAGCCTTCTTCTATAAAGAAACTAGTAGTTGATTTCCCAGCGCATTGCTCCGGAATTTATGAATGGTTAGATGATCATATGAAAATGCTTCAGAACATTGTGTCGCAGTATAAGTCTTCCTATTTCATATAATGGATACCAATAGAAATAGATCTAAATGCTGAAACTTTGTGAATGCTGAAAACAATTTTGCTGTGAAAAACAAACCATATTAAGAGGAATACACATTTTCTTCCTCTTCTAGACTGTTTCCCCAAAACTAATCAAACCTACATCAGTACATGAAGAGATGCCTCTCTTCTGTAGCATAATCATGCCATCTAACACAGGTCTTGGGTTTTCTTTGGTATCCTTTTTGGATATTATTAAAACCTTCATATCTAGAACTTCGTCACCAGTATGAACATGACTGCAAAAACTAAACTATCAGAGGCAGCAGCAAACCAGTAAATAGCGCTCAGGTTGGTCACCGGCAGGCCTCATGGCATCCTCCTCTTTCCCAGTGGCATTCCTCGACGCATAAACGATGGCATAGAGCTCAGTTGTGCACTGCCTAGCTACTCAAGAAATCACCCAAATCCTACCCAGCTATCAATCAAGCGTGAAATACGGCTTATATAAGCAATAGCAGCATATACTAAGATTCAGATCTCACCTATTGAGAGCAGCTTCCCGAACTACGTAATGGCCTCGAGCTGCACGATGGGGTCGTCGGAGCACACAGCCTGCACCGTTGCTGGCAACGCCTCCATCGGCACATACGAAGAGAAAAAAATAGCTCAAAGAGCAGGCTTCCTGCACGACCATCGACAAGGATCAATAAGCAGATTAAGATCGAGATCCACAGAGAGAGAGAGAGAGAGAGAGAGAGAGTTCACAGTTCACCGCACGGCGGACGTCGGCAGAGAACGGAGGACGCCGGAGAGGCAGGCATCGCCAACGAGGCCTGCAGGATGTAGGTGACGGATCCGGTCGACCCCAACCGCCGGCACACGCGCGCCCGGAGGCCCACCATTCCCGTGAGCTCAGGGAGGAGACGCGCGCGGAGAGGGAGGTAGAGGGGAGGCAATGCATGGGGAGGAGAGGAAGCGGTGCGCGGGATGAGGCGGCGGCGCGTGTGGTGGGGTGGCGGCGGTGGAGGGGAGAAGGGGAGGCCGCGGCGGCAGGGATGGAGAGGCGACACGTGCGCCGTGGGGAGAGATGGGGAGGACAGATCGACGGCTCAGATGCATTAGATTCGATGGTGGAGATGAAACAATGATGGGACACAATTTACAGAACGTCGTTTGGGTAACGGGAAATGTTTATTGGGATTGGAATACACAAAAATAGATCTAAACCCTTCATTTATATGCCCTGGTAAATCTCATTCCTTCATCTAGTTCCCAATCATAAACCCAACTATCATTTCCTCATTTCCATTGGTCACCAGAAGAGAGAGCACTTTAGTATATATATATATATATATATATAATTTCAGTGCAAATGCATATTGGGTGCAATGGCGCAAATTAATGTTTTAGTCCATTCGATTACGATCCAACTGTCACGATTAGACGGGTCATTTTTTAGAAAACCTCTCTAAACAAATCCCACTTTTTATGAAAACAAATTGAGAGCATACCCGCCTTGTACTGACCGTTGGATTACAATCTGATGGATGAGAGCGTTAATTTGCACCATTGCACCTAATATGCATTTGCACTGATAACGTGCAAAACTTGTGTTAAAAAAAGCCACATGTGACAATTACTTGTAGACATTCTTGTATTAATGATGCATGCAGGTGTGGGTGCACGCATTGAGGATAAAGAGAACAACCATGAAGATGATCCGACTGCGAAGGCGTTGGGTTCTCATTGGAGAGTAAAGCTTCTTCTCCTACTTCTCCACTCATGTTGAGACCATGCTGTTCCTGCTTCTGCAACAAATTCTTGATTATTGGCATCTTCTGTAGTGTAATTTACATTTTAGACACATTGAAACTACTATTGGCAGCAATGACAAAACATGTCATTAAACTGCAATATAGCAGTGGCCATGCCACATAATTTATAAATGAGCTATTTTGAAATATGTTATGCACAGAAGCAAATTGTATGTTTGAAAAATGTAGATTTAATGACTGCAGCTTAATATTCTATATCCCCTTTATCAGAATATTGTTCAACGTGACTTTGCCACCCCTGAGAAAAATACAAACTTTGCCACAAAATATTGTCCAGTTGACCTCTCTGTTCAATACATATGAAGGCACCCAAATATAATAACCTGAACAAACAATATAGCATAAGGTGCCACGAAAAAATACAAAGCTCAGATAATAGTAGCACTTATATTTATCAGAAAAATAGAATCAATACAACATCATCTCTGCTCGAAAATAGAATCAATGCAATGGGAAAATCGAAGGAAGCCGAATACGTATTAATTTGCATAGCATTTAAACTTCCCGGTGTCTCAACAAATTTAAAGCTGGAGGTAGTAAGCTGCGTAACATTTGCGGTAACCAAATCTCAATAAATTAAAACTGGAGTAGTAAATAATAAATGAGATGCAGCAAGGAAACCACCAGGAAAATACATTGGGAAAGGTAGAAGCAGTAATGTTATCACTCATAATTGCCAAAAAATCTCTTATTTGGTTAACCTGAGATACTATAGAAAGAAATTTCAGTACAGAATTTTGATCCAACAACTCCATAATCCAAAGGTGTAAATTCATCATACCTCATTAACATATTTGTCCCCTGCAAAATACTACCCATCAACCTGGTAAGGACTTGATGCACCATTTTGTTTGTAGGGATTCAAACAACCTGTAGTTTTTGTAATTCAGACGGCTAGGATTAAAAGTCATATTAGAATAATTACTCATAAAACGATGGAACTCAGGTGTTGTTATGCAGTATTGGATCAGGATAAAGGTAACTGTTCACATTTTAATCATGACAATCCTTTCTGTCAAATAGCATGCACACTTAAAAATAAGAACAACTAAAATATATTTGAGAAATTTAAATATGCAGCAATATCTAAATTTCATGCCAGTAAACTTCTGTACCTAACTCGACTATGTGAAAGAAAAAAGAAATAGAAATGCACAACTTGAAAATAAGTTAGGCCATTTATTCCGCAAAGAACATACTACAACATTAAAGATGAAGCACCTAACTCTCTGTCGTAAAGATGGTCACTGGCAGTAAGGATCAATCAGATAATGTGGTTCTGTCCACTGCAGAATGAATGTCCTCCATTACAGGAATGTTACTAACCTTAGAACAATTGCTGTCATTTGCTTCTTCAGCTTAGGCATTGCCTTGGGAGATTGACAGATGTGCTTTTCTGATTTGACGATACCTTTTATATAGAAAATAATTTTCAGACATCGATAATAAAAGCGATATTGATGCATGGAATGGAAATTGAAACTGATCATTGATAGCAAAAGAAACTATCCTTCAACAAAAGATATTAGACCTCTTCATTTCCTGTAGAAGAAAATGAGCCATATAATGTAGATTGGCTCTTCCGGTATCATCAAGCACAGCAGCTTTGACGCACACATCTACAATTGAGATCCAACAACAAAGCTAAATAAATAGAAACCAGTTAAATGATCTATGAATGACCAGAAGCTCTAAAATTGAGCTTGTTCTTTTACCTATTCAGAAAACAAAGTGAAGAAAAAAAATAACCTGAGCATTTCGTTGAAGCAACAGAGATTATGTAAGCACTTGGATACAGAAGCGCAACATGTATTAGAGTCTGAGGGGAAAATAGTACAAAAATCCTAATCTGCCGTAAATCCGTCTTAGCCGATGAATGAATCGCCACAAACTGCACCAATCTGGCCACAGATTCAGCCAACAGAGTGACGGATCGTAGGGAAAATTAAAGAGCTGCCCAAAATTAAACCCTATGACACTGCAGGGAACGGTAAGGGATCAGAGAGAGAGAGAGAGAGAGAGATCACTGGCAGGTGACGTAGACGATGAAGATGCCGGTGGATCCCCACCATCCTTTAACTCCTCCTCGCCTCCATGGCCTAGACCGCGGTTAGGGAGTACGGCCGGCCCCCCGATGAAGGATGAAGGCGACGGAGTGCGCGCAGGAGATGGCGCGCTGGGCAGAGATTCCGGGGCGCGCGGGGGTGGGGGGCGCATGGTGGAGACGCCGCGCAGGGCGGAGAGCGGCGACTCGGGGCCTCGGCGGCGGAGGCTGTCGGGGACGATCGGCGAGTGGCGCGGGGGCAAAAGATAAGGACCTTGCATGGACGGACACCATCGCGCGCAGAGAGGGCGGACGGCCACGATGGCTCGCGGAATGAACAGTGGAACAGTAGCTGACCGGCAAAACTATAGGTTTTATATGATACGGCGCACCCTTGTGCGCCTTTTAAAGAAATATTACATATAAGAGGAAAAAAATTTAATTAAACAGAGGTTAATTGCATACCAAATGAACCATGAAATACAGGCTAACTTAGATTTTCCTAAACAAGAAATCTGAAGTACTAAGAAAAGGAAACATTGTTACAGCCTAGCAATCTCTTGTTTCAATTTACTTAACTAATAAATATTTCACATATTTAAGAAATATGCTATCTGATCAGCACTTCCATCTTATTGTGGTACAAAAGAACCAGGAGGAAGCAGATGCATAAATGGCACCACACTCTATCATCGTTCTCACATCACTAATATGACAAGCTAGTCTAGTTAGAAATAAAAGAAGCATCCAAGGGTAGCTGCACAACTTGATAGTCATCTAAATACTACTCATCCCTTCTAACATTGGAAGCCTGAAAAATATCGTTCCCTTTTGTTTCATAACAGCTCCAGAGGAAGATGCATCAGGAAAATGTGGCATCGAGAAGCTAGGATTTCATAGTTACACATGAGACATAGTAAAAAAAAGGGTTATTGCCATAGAAAGCGCAGAACAATAGGAAGATATTTGTATTAGAAAATAAAATATAACTGGCAATAGCAAAGTCAATGAGGGATAATAGATATAACAAGGTAGGTACCTATATTATTATTCTATACAAGCATGAAATAGATTAAGAAATAATATCAATCTGCATATTGATAATTTAATAATTCTGGTGAAACATCTCCTTACCTCCCAATATACTATGCTGCTGTAGTAAATATATGAATCAGTCAAAGAGATAGAAAACTCAATGAACTTCAAAGAAGAAAACCTGCCCAGTGAATCCATCCTAGAAAAAATGTTAACTGCTAACATAAGATATAAGGAATCAGTTTGTAATAATATGGAGCAGTGAAATAAGTAATATGGAGGAAATGGCATAGCTAAAGTGGTAATTACGTAGAAAAAAATGGACCTTCGTATCCATCAACTGCCATAGGTGAGGGGTTTTGTGTCCTGCTCTAACAACCATGGACCATTATCAAGCAATATTAGGAATTTCATGGTATCAGGGCACAAAACTGTGGTCAGTTCTGCAAGATATGACTGTAGATCCTTGCATAGAAAAATAAGCAAATCTTCTTTAATTATATCTCATTTCAGGTTAACGAAATTTATTATAGATGGGACTGAAAACTCAGTACTACACACCAGAATACATTCTAGCTGCATGAATGAAAGAAAGAAACATTGCTACATAATGATCCAAAAACATTGGACTCCTAACAACTGAAATCAAACAGCCTTTTGTTTAATAAAAAGCAGACTACCCATCTAGAAATTAGGTAGTACCATCTGATTCCATACCTTAAGCATCTGCAGTTCAGATTTCTTAATCTCTGGTCCATTAGCCAATATCCCAATGTTACTGTTGCTCGCTTTTTGATCCGAAGAACCTCTAACATTTAAGTTTGAACTGACTATGCAATGGGGTGTATGTCCTTCCTGGAACATTTCTAAGACAAGGTAATTATTACTCCCTCCATTTCAAATTACTTGTCATTCTAGCTTTGGGCACAAGAATTAAGGAGAGGTAAAAATGTGGGATGTGCTGAAAACAAGAAGAGATATAGAGATAGAGATGTATTGGGAATAGAAAAAAGATGCATTGGGAAGCATGGATGTCAAGTAAATTGGGAAAACTTGAAGAGGCTAGGATGACAAGTAATTTGGGATGGAGGGAGTAATTGATAATAAAATGTCACAAGGGTCGCAAGAAAATACAAGCAAATGCATAATGCCGAAACTATTGCAACCAAATGTGGCAATTCCATTACAGTTTCTAAAACGACAAAAAAGGTTCCATGTAATAGTTCCATTAGTGCCATCATAGACATGCCGACATTGGCACGGAACCTTTGCCTTTCCAAACCAACGAAAAGAAAACTAAGATTCACTATCAACACAAACAAATCCACTCACTTCCCAACTATAAGATTTTATCCATAGCAATCAAGTTTGACCAACATGACTATTAAAAAAGCATTGCAAAAACAAACCTGTTGAAGCAGATATGAAATCTGAGAGAGAAGAGGCATGCTTCCTAGCGCACATGTGCATGAAGACACTAAAAAGGCACAAACTAATTTTTCTGAGGATACTAAAAACCAAACATTTAGTGAAAGAAAAAATATCCAAATATGAAGCCATATTCAGAGTCAGGCATCAGTCCATCATAAGACACATAAAATTAAGTACAACAAAATGTATTTGGAAGCTACAGAAGGGCACACTAAGTACAACCTAAAGAAAGGAAGGCACAACAGGTCAAGGAGATTCACCATTCAAATGGTTCTAGAAATCATACTTCTGTTTCCACATTCTAATATGCAGGAAACAAGCTTCCTATCTGTTCATTTTTTTATTTGAACAGCATGCTTTAAGATGAAGGAAAATATGCATTGAGGTAATAACCAATGAAACTGCTACCCACAGCATAGTAAAAAGGAAACAGATTTTGTAGCAGACTTAAGAAACAGCGGATCAGCATGGTACACATGATCAGGACTTCTTCCATTAGAGCTCTGATAAGTGGTAAGCTCTTGGGGATGAGAATTCCAGGCATACACTCCTTCCCCTAAATCGGCAATAACAATAGTGCAAAGAAAAGGTCGATCAAATATGAAAGCTAAACTGAAAAAAAAATAAAGTTATTCTTGAATCTTGAACGTGACAATAGGGTATAACAAGGAGACTAACCTTCTCTATCAGCATGTGGATAAGCCCGTTCTGCATCAGAGGCAGCAGCAGCAAATCGCCTAGGCAAATTACAGGAAAATTCCCAGCATACCTTGTAGATTTTCATTTTAATATCAAACCTAAGTGGCCTAGCAGCTTCTTCTATTGTGCCGACGATTTTTTTCACAGGGCACTGAGCTGCACGGAGAGAGAGAGATCCCCATTTTGCCGGGCGCTCGAGTGCCCGTGCGGCACGGTCGCATGCTTGGTGGAGTGACCACCCCGGAGATGACGACGCGCAACTTCTCCAGGAGGAACCGAGGTCCGGCGGCGCAGGAGAGCCCGCCGGAAGCGGTGCCGAGCCGGACGCGCTGGAATAGCCGGTCCGGCGGTAGCAGAGGGCGACGACGCAGCGCGAAGAGGACCCGGGCGCAGCCATGGCGACGACGGCAACGGATCTGAGGACCACCCGCAGGATCCGGTGGAAAGGACGGTGACGGCCTCCGCTATGGTTCGGAGATGCAAAGAGCAAGCCAGCATCCGTGGGCGAGGGGCAGCGAGGAGGCGACGGCGCCGGTGAGCAGCGAGGCAAGCGACGGGGCCGGGAGAAGCAGGAGCGGGCGGCGGGCGGGCGGAGAGGGAGAGAGAGAGGAGGGAGACGCGCTGGGTGGCCTACCGCCTCCAATGCACGCGAGCGGAACGAGATCGACTGACGTTGAGGAGCTCAACGTCAGATCGACGTTGGCAGCCATCCACCGTCCCGCGCGTATCGGATGGTGGGCGCTGCGTAGGGGCGAGCTGCGCGTCCGTGCTTGTGAATCAGCTTTTATTCTTTTCATTTTTAAAAGTCTAAAAGTTAACTTTTGGAAGCTTAAAAGAATTATAAAAATATACCTCTGGATATCTTGTGTTAATATTAAAAATATCTTAATAAAATATAATTAAATTTGAATTCAAATTACGAGATTAAATTAATAAAACAACTTTAAAAAACTTTTAAAATAATTTGAAGAGCACCTACACGAAAAGCGCTCGATGATACTAACCTAAACGAATAACTTTGGAAAACTTTAAGAATTTAAAGGAACTTATTTTAAATTTTTAAAGACTAATCATTCAAAAAAAACATCTTTTGAAAACTTTAGAAATAATTCATAGGGCACCTATACGTGCTCGATGAAACAAATCTAATCGAACAACTTTAGAAAACTTTAGAAATTTAAAGAAGCTTGATTGAATTTCTAAAAAAAAACTTTGAAAAAATTCCATTAGGTTCGTCTCATTAAGGTCTCCGAGTAGTTACCCTTTGAGTTATTTCTAAAGATTTCTAAAGCGATTATTTTTCTCGAATTCTTTTTCAATGATTAATCTTTAAAAATTTAAAATAAGTTCTCTTAAATTCTTAAAGTTTCTCAAAATTATTCGTTTACGTTCGTCTCATTGAGCTTTTTGTAAGTGCTCTCCAAATTATTTCTAAAGTTTTTCAAAGTTATTTTATTAATTTAGTCTCGTAATTTGAATTTAAATTTAATTATATTTTATTATGATATTTTTAATATTAACACAAGATATATAAGGGTATATTTTTATAATTTTTTAAGCTTGCGAAGTTAATTTTTGGATTTTTAAAAATGAAAAGAATAAAAGCTGATTGACAGTCACATACGCGCAGCTCGCCGCGACGCGGCGCCCACCGTTCGATACGCGCGGGACGGTGGATGGCTGCCAACGTCGATCTGCAGTTGAGCGCCTCAACGTCAGTCGATCTCGTTCCGCACGCGAGGGGGCGGAGCCGTCTGGACGACGTGGTCGCAGCCGAGAAAGGCCCTCGATACAGGAGATTTTTTAATTGTATTAATTTCATGCCTATCATTATAATATTATAAAATTTAAAATATATTATTCACTTTGACACTAAATAAGTAAATCTTTTAATGCTTACCACTTACTCTCTCTGTTGTTAATTGATGTCGTCGTTGACTTTTAAATTTAACTTTGTCTATTCGTCTTATCTAAAAAATTTTGATAAATTTTATTTATTTTAATATAATTTAATTTATCATTAAAGTTATTTAAATCATAACTTAAATTTTTGTATATTTGAACAAATTTTTTGAGTAAGATAAATAGTCAAAGTTGATTGTAGAAGTCAATGGTGATGTCAATTTAAAAACAGAGAGAGTAATGGCATAAGGCACCGAGAAAACCACCCTCTATACCGGAGATTTTTTAATTCTTACCATCTAATACGTGAATCTTTTAATGCTTACCACTTAATTCGTAAACCCTTTTATTTAGAAATTTTAACATTTTTATTGTTTTATACTGTGTTATTATATTGTGCAATAATGCATTATATTTATTATATTATTAACATCACTTAAGTTCAAAATTTATTTATTTTAACAT
>BCLH01000953.1:64555-105601 GCA_001602315.1 Zoysia pacifica | reverse complement strand
GGAGGTGACGGCGACGGACGCCGATTCCGATGAGGAGACGAGGGAGTGCTGTGCTCTGCCGACATGATGACGGTCCCTGAACCTCTAGCTCTGATGCCAAATGTTGGAGTTCACCGGCGTCTCGCCGCCGGCGATGAACTACTCATGCGAAGTGGACACAGAGAGTTTTGTTGCTGCGGGGAGCTGCTCCTTTTCTGAGTTCATTCATCAATTTAAAAAGGAACGGAAGATACAAGTGGTGGCTGGGTATCTCGCCCTGCCAATGCGGCATGCACCCATGACTGGATCGTGCCCCCACGACGAGCTCTTCACGCACGCAGGCGTCAAGCTCAACTTCCATGACTTAAGGTCGTGCTGTCCTAGACTTAAGGAAAAACAAAACTGAACAAACAAACTGAAAAACAGACTAGTGACGCGCCTGGATTATCTTCAACAGTCTGCTGGACGGCCGGCATGCCCAGGCCCAGCGTGACCACGTACATAGTTTGCTAGGAAGTCCGCGGCGCCGCCCAGGGCCGTGGGGATGTGCACGCCGACGTCGGAGTTGGATAGCCTTGCAGCGGTTCCGGCGAGCGCGGTCTCGGTGGAGGCTTTCTTCCATGGATGACGTGTTGGTTTTGGTGTTGGCCCCGGATGGCGCGCAAGGTCCATGTCGGTGCACCAGTGGCATGATCACGTGGTTTGGATGAGAAGTCACTGGAAATCAACTTCTGGCAAGTAAGTTGCAAAGTTCATGGACGCAGTACGAGAGATAAGTGTAAAGCGACAGATATACCTTGTGAGAGAGACGAGCATGCAGCTGATTGAGACGCCCACGAGCTTGTTGGCACCACAACAAAGTGCTCAGTGCTTCCAAGGGCAACTAAACAGAGGCTGCACAAGATGACGCACAGGAGCAGATGGGACGACCCCATTGTGCTGCTTCTCGCTGACGAAAGTCCAAGGAAGTATGTGGCATTTATCAGTCAATCTGGGAAGAAAAAGTTTACTACGTACCTTGGACATTGGAGGCATCGAGGGGCTGAGGAATCACGATGATCCTTAATGGAGAAAGCTAGACACGGATGACTGTCAGCGATCCTATCGTCCGAAAATGCATTACTATGAATCGAGGACAGCAGTTTTGTTCATCTGACCAGTTTTACCTGGCGCTAAATCCTAATCCCTCTATTTTTAAATTGTTATCGTCTGCTAGAACAAATTTATACTAGTTAGCGATAAGTCCTTTCAATGTAGACTAAGTGTTGTCGATTTACCTCTTAAGAGGTAAAACACAAATTCAATTTCAATCACTGATTTAAATAGAAAATATAAAGAAATTAATTAATATTAGCCAACAACGTAACTCTGATTATTATCACGTCACCTACCAAAACTCATTAATTACTTTCCAAATTGAATACACTACCAGAAAATGATATTATTGTGACGGCATATATATTTCGTGAATGGGATAAACAAATTCTCATGAAAATTTGTAATTTTCGTGAGAGGGCATTTATACTGTCATGAACATTAATTTTCATGAGGGGTCACAATGCACCCTCACGATGAAAATTAGAATTATCGTGAGAGGAACCATGAAAATAATGCCACGAAAATATCTCCCGCGCGGCCACACCATCCAAGCTAGTTTTCTTTCCTGCCCTCGCGTGCGCCCTCCTTTTTTCCAGCAAAAAGATTTTTCGGTAGGTTGCGACCATAACTCGTCTACCTAGGCCGCCATCTCCTTCCTCCAGCACCTCACCCCATCCCCTTCACCCTCCAGCACCACCCATGGATGCAACAGCTCCCCCAGCGCCCCCATCTCCTCTGAAAACTCCAGCTGCCCCCCATCCATGCAGTAGCTCGCCCATCTCCTTCCTCCAGCACCTCACCCCATCCCCTTCCCCTCCAGCAGCTCATCCCCGTCGACCCCTGCATCCTCCATCACCTCACCCCATCCCCTTCGGCCTCCAGCAGCTCATCCCCATCCCCTTCATCCTCCAGCACCTCGCCCCACCCCCTTGGTTACTCACCTCGATGCCATGGCGCTGCCCCTAGATCTGACCCCAATCCACCACTATCCTTGAAGCACCAGAAAAATCAACCACCCCAAGTGTGCTCCATCAAGCTCTGCATCAAGACTAGGTAAAGATTTCAAGGAAATAGCATACATACGAAATTATTTACGATTTTTCCTTTTGATTGTCTTTTTTTTCTGATTTTAGAAGCAATCTGGGCTAAAAGTTTATTATGTTGCTTGTGTGTTTAGTTTCCTGATTAAATATTAGACTGATATTTATTATCAAATCAGGCTATGCCATCTCATCCATATAATGATTGACTTTTTTTGGTGAGTAGCTTGCTGACAGTGCAACAAGTAATCAAGATTATTTTTTAGAGTCCTTCCTCATCGACAAGTTGTGCACCGTGAGCTTTCATAAAACCGTTTATTTGACTGCAAGACAGCTGCTTTGTTTCTCCGAGGATAGTAAGTAAGCTTAAATCTAAGTTAAAAATGATTTACTGTTTTTGTCTACAATTTTCTCATGCAAATTGTTATAAAATTCAAGCATTACTTAGTATTTGCATGCTTGTGTGTTGTTGCCTGCCAGCTCTTGCTTATTCTAACAAGTCTACCGATGGAGAATCGTGACTGGATGTACACTGGTTGGTCATGTACACAGGCACCTTGTAATGGATGGATTGAAAACACCAATAAATTTATAGATCGTGCATTTTCTATGCCTAATCTAGTAGAAGGTGGGACCATTAAATGTCCTTATGCTGTCTGCCGAAACTGTATTTGGCAGAAAAGGTTTGATGTTGAGATACATTTATGTAAATTTGGGTTTAAAGCTGACTACAAAATATGGACAGCATATGGTGAGATACCGCTCAATAGCCAAGTTGAAGATAGATAAGATGAGGGCTTTGGTGAAACTGACCACATGAATGATATGTTGGTTGAACTAGGGGGGTGAATAAAAGGAATTGGTATTGTTGCGATCTAACTTATTATTGGGAATCGGCCCTGCGCTTGTCCTATCATACCTTCTTCTTGTATATGAAATAGTGGACTTGACTAACTCAATTTTTAGGAAATCGCGAATCAGATCATTTGTTCTTAACTCAACAAGGGAAGCACGAGCCCCCTCTTTTTCTTCTTGTTCCCAATTCACTACCAAGCAAGTTCGAACGAATTGACTATTTCTATAGAATGGTCTCTAGCGCTGACCAACCAGTCCATGAGAACACCGCATATTCTTGTCTTTCTGCCATGGCACGCTTGCTAGCTTTGAAGGCACATTACAATATGTCAATTGCCCATTTTGAAGCTAATTTGGATTTAATCCAAGAACTGTTGCCTCCTGGATCACAGCTGCCTAGTGACTTTTACCAATCAAAGAAATTGTTTGAGGGTCTTGGTATGCCATATATCAAAATTGATGGCTGCTACAAAAATTGCATTTTGTATTATAAAGATAATATCCAAAAAGACAAATGTGATGTGTGCGGTATGTCTCGATATGAGGAGGGTCATAATCGCATCCCACATAAAGTGTTGCGGTACCTTCCCATCAAAGATAGGCTACGAAGGTTGTATGCACACGCAGAGAGAGCAAAGCTAATGCGGTCTCACAAGATGTCCACATCTAGTATGATGATCCACCCATGTGATGGTGAAGAATGGCAACAATTTGATCAAGACTTTCCAGACTTTTCTAATGACCATAGAAATGTGCGGCTTGCTTTTGCAACAGATGGGTTCCAACCTTTTAGCATAGGTGCAGCTCCATATGTTAGAAGATTGATCTCCTGTTAGTTGGCCCAACGGCCAATTGGCCTTGACCTCGCGCCCTGATTGGGGGCGCCCAGCCCAGTTCCTGGCTAGTGGGCCCCTGTTGCACAGTGTAATATAAAGAGAGGTGAGGGCCGGGGCGGCACACATGACGAGATTCGCCGCGCTGCCACAGCCCCACCTACAAACTCTAAGTCCGATCTTTGAGGGTGCGCTGCCAGCGACGGGATTCCCCATCACCACCGCCACACCCTCGACTTCGACCTCAACAGAAGGCCCTCTCCTCTTTTCCGATCATCGCCGCCGAGCGCGGACTTCACCGACCAAGGAGAGGGATGGCAGGGTCTTCTTCCTCAGTGCCGGTTGAACTGGCCACCCAAGGTAAAAGCTCCACTGTCTCGACCCCTCCCGATCTGCTCACAGGCACGCCACGGAGAAAACGAACCAACACCATACTCATGTTGACCAGTTTTTGTTACTCCATTGAACCTTCCACCATGCACAATTATGAAGTCAGAGTACATATTGTTTGCGCTTGTTTGCCCAAGCTGTGAACAAACTGGAAAAAAATTTGAATGTTCTTAATGCAACCTTTAGTTGATGAATTAATGAGTTTGTGGGAGGGGGGTGAAAACTTGGGATGCTTCATTAAAGCAAAATTTTACTATGCGAGCAGACTATTTGTGGTCAGTCCATGATTTTCCTGCTTATGGCAACTTTTCTGGATGGAGCACTCATGGTAGGTTTGCTTGTCCAATCTGCTTGTGTGACCATACAACATTTCAACTATGTTACGGTCATAAGCCTTGCTGGTTTGATTGCCATAGACGCTTTTTACCTAGAGACCATGAGATCAGATTTCAAGCAAATGCATTTCGTAAGAATACAATTGTGCTTGATGAGACACCAAAGAACTTAACAAGGGAAGAAATCTTTGCCCAAATGAACATGCTAGTAAATGACAAAAGTACCTTTGGTGAATTGCACAATTGGACTCATGTTAGCTGTTTTTGGCAACTTCCATACTTTCATAAGTTGTTGCTGCCACACAACATTGATGTAATGCACAATGAGAAAAATGTAGCTGAAGCAATATGGAACACATGCATTGATATACCGGATAAGACTAAAGACAATGCCAAGGCAAGGAGAGACCTTGCTGATATTTGCAACTGTCCATCATTGCATTTCGTGCTGAAGGAAAATGGTAAGTGGGAGAAGCCAAGAGCCCCATTTTGTATTGATAAGAACGATAAGCAGATAATTTTGAAATGGTTTCAAGAAATCAGATTTCCTGATGGCTATGCAGCTAACATTAGAAAAAGGGGTTAATTTATTGCAAAAGAAGGTCTTTGGCCTAAAAAGCCATGATTACCAAATCTTCATGGAACGATTACTCCCTATTGCATTTCATGGCTTTCTTCCTGAATATATTTGGTTGTGTGTTTAGCTGAGCTTAGTTTTTTCTTTCGGCAATTGTGTGCCAAAGAGCTGAGAAAGGACACCATAATTTCACTGGAACAGCAAGTGATTATATTCTCCTCTGCAAATTAGAGAAGATATTTCCTCCCGGTTTTTTCAATCCTATGCAACATCTAATCATTCATCTTCCATGTGATGCTCGATTAGGAGGCCCTGTACAATCCCATTGGAGCTATCCATATGAGAGGTAACAACAGAATAATATATGATATTTTCTTATCTAGAATTAATTCTAAATTCTATGTTAACTATCGATCCATGTAGGGAACTCCAAAAACTTAGAAAATAAGAAATAGAGCTCGTGTCGAGGGTTGCATTGTTGAGGCTGAGTTAGTTGAGGAAGTTACAAGTCATCTATCTCGTTTCTTTAAGACCCAAGTTAGATCTGTTAGAAACAAGATTCCACGATATGATGATGGTGCCTCTGACTTCGAAAGTTCATGCAATATTGAAATCTTTCAATGCCCTGGCAGTTGCACAAGTCCACAAGGCATTCGTGAGCTGTCAATAGAAGAGTATGAGGCTGCATTTCTGTACATTTTGAAACATGACAGAGATGGATGATTTCTTCAAGTATGCATATATTCAGTCACATAATCTAATTTAGTTTTAACGTATAGTTTTTTTTGGAGCAGTGCTAACACATTGTATTCCTAATAGAAAATTTGAGAAGGAAACAATGGAAGAGTAGAAATAAACCTCAACCTGAGCAACTGCTGGACTTAAGATTGCATGGGTGGAAGAATAGTCAGGGAAAATGCGGCCCCAATTTCTTTGATTGGTTCAAAGACGAAGTAATATTGATGGTTTAAAAGTATTCACATAAAACTCATGCAGCCATATGATTTGTAGAAAAACTAACATAGTATATTATTATGAAATTGCAGTGCATGAAGATGACTATGATTAATAATGGCATGCACCAAATATCTTTTGGTTTTCGAAGAGTAGTAACCAGATATGGGTGCTATGATGTGAATGGCTATAGATTTTGTTCAGAGAAGTATGAGAGTAATAAATCAAGGTTAACCACAGTTAATAGTGGTGTTTGTGTATCTTGTGTTGATGACAAAAATAATGAGCTGGAGTACTATGGTGTTATTAAGGACATCATAAAGATAAAATGGGAAGGAAGCGTGCACCTAGAATAGGTTTTATTTGATTGCTTCTGGTTTGATCCAACACCAAATGGAACTAGAGTACTGAAAAGATAGGATTGGTGGAGATTAAGCATGCATCTAGGCTTTCCAAATTTGAACCATTCGTCATGGCAAGTTAAGTCCAGCAAGTTTATTATTTGCCTTATGCGTGTAAGGAAAAATTAGGCATAGCAGACTAGTGGCTTGCATATCAGGTTTCCCCGCGCAACTATATTCTTCAAATGACACCAATGATGATTCGAGTGCTCCTATTGAGCCATAAGAAGTGTCATTCTACCAAGAGGATGGGTTACCTGGTACTTTTGTCATTGATATAGGGACTGAGCTGGATAATATAACTTCAGTTGCCTCAGATGAGATAACAGATCTAAATGACTTGAAATTTCTATCCAAGCTTAGTTCTGGAGCCAATGATGAACAGGAAGATGAAGAAACAGATCAAGATACAGATGAAGACACTGATTACTATGAAAACATTTATGATACAAATGGTTTTTGAATTTGCCTTAACTGAAGGTTCTATGAAAATATCTGTAGTGTATTTCCAAGTTACTTTCTACTTGTATTGCATTTTTCTTTTCTATTTGTACTTTTTAAGATAATTGTGTTGTTCTTAGCCAAAATTGAGAATTAACTGATTTTATTTTATCAAGCAGGAGATGCAAGGCCTTTGACACAAAAAAGTTGCATGTAAAATGCATTCAGAAATGGGTGGGGGTGGTGTTGATAGCGGTCATAATTTTCAGAGGAGTGCAGACCTTGCTAACTCACAAAGTAGCAATGCTAATCTTGCTAGGAGTACTGATAACCATGTTAACTCAAAGGGAAATGATGCAGATGGTGTTGACTCTCAAATGATCAATGGTGGTGGTGACTCCAGTGATGATGCTCCAAAAAGAGGGAGACGGGAGAGGCGTAGAACAAAATTGAGACTGCCTCCACGCGATAGGAAAGTGCAGCAAAAGCCGAAAGGATCTGCGTTAGTGTAACACTTTGTGTTTCTGAATAAAGAAGTCAAGCTGTTCAAGTCCGAAATTATGGAATCCGAGCTCAATTAATTCTGAACCGTACAAGCAAGTTCAAATTTCAAATTTTAATTCAAATTTCAAATCTTCAAGTTCAAAAATTTTCAAAGATATTTGTGAATAAATATTCCATTTGAAAGGTTTTACAAAGTCTTGAATTTAGAAATTTTCTTTAATTTTTTATTTAGAGGTTAAAAAGGCTCCAAACGAATTTTTCCTTTTAAAAGGTTGCTGACTTCCAAATTTGATAAAATAAAATTCTTTTCAAATTTGAACTTGGGACAAAAATAAAATTTGTTCCTTTTAAAAAGTTCTATCACTCTGCAAAGTTTCAAAATTAATATAGCTCGGGAAGTATTTTTTTCGGATCAAAACAATATGCAGCACAGGAAATCAGAGAAAATCAGAAAAAAAGAAAAGAAGCGGGACCTGCCTGCCAGCCTCACTACGCGTCTTCTCCTACCTCCAGGTGGCACGGCTGCCTTCAGGTGCCCATCGCCCATGCCCCTCCTAGCTGCATGCTCGCCGCGAAGCAGAGGACGTGTCCCTGAGTTTTGGTGCGAGTAGTACTTCTCTTGGCCGTCTCTCCCTCGCTCCCTCTCTCTCTCTCTCTTGTTCGTACAGCACTGTCACCCCGACACCATTGCTGCCCCTGGCTCGAGCTTGGTGCCCTGCCTCCACGATGTGTTCGGGGCCTCCCAAACGGCGCACAATCGAAGCCCTCGTCCTCCTCTTGCACAGCCTCAAGTTTCTCTTGCTTATCCCCTTCGGATTTCCTCGAATTTTGAAGTTTTCCCCAAGTGACGATTTTCAGACCTGCCACTGTTCTTCGCCGAAATCCAGCCGATTCCTGTGAGGATTCTTCGATTCCTCACGGCCCTAGCTTTCTCATTTCATGGCTCACCCCTAGGAGTCGAGAATAAATCATTTTGTTGATCGATTGCGCAGTTTTTGGAGTCACAAATTGCCGGCGTTCTCCGGAGCTTGCGAGCACCACGGTGGCGCCCTGCTTCCACCCGTTCCCGATGCCAACAACCTCCACGCCGCTCCTCTGTAGGTCATGGTGAAGCTTTAGTGGAAGGCGCAATTGAGCTTTGTCACCGGAAACACCGTCGCGACGTCGCCGAACCTCCGTTCGGCGCCGCCTCTCGTCGACGGCTTACTCCCGGTCTTCCTCGCCGTCAAAAACTTCTGCGCCGGTGTTCAGCTCACTCCGATGAAGCTTTTTGGACTTTTCAGCTCGGAGCTTCGTCGCTCCTAGCAACTTTACAACACAGCCGGTGTCTGCAGTGCCGCGTCCCTTGTCGCTGGTGACCTCCGGTGAGAACCTCACCCCTCTGACCACCCCACTGAGCTCTCCGCATTCCTCTGGTCCTTTTTGGTGCTAGACCCGGCTGGTTTAGTCGCCGTTAAGTGGTGAAGGCGAGCCGCGCCGCCACGCGCCGGCGAGCCCCGCCCTGGCCGCCACCCTGCTCGAGCCAAGGAGGCAGAGCCTCGGTGCGCGGATCTTCTGTGGCAGATCCGGATCCTGTGTGGCGAACTCTGTGGCCACCGGTGTGGCCGCCTGAATGGGCCAGGTCTTGTGCGGCCCATTTGTGACCAAGCCCATCCCGGCTGGTATTTTTACCAATTTTGCGAATCAATTTATTTAACTACTAGAAAAATGCTTTCAAGTTGTAAAATTCTTAGAACATTCATCCTAATTCGGTAAAATGTGAATTAAATTTTTTTAGGATCCTCTCAACTAGAACTATATTCTGAAGCTAACAAGTTTTCATTTTATGCATAAAATTAATTTAGTTATTTCAGTTTTTTTAAGTAATTCATTAATGCATTATCATTATTCCTTGGCATGATAAAATATTGAAAATTTTACTTTTTTGTTTCTAAAAGTAAATTATATGTTTCTGCAAAGTTTCGTATTTGTTTTCATCAAAATAATTTTATAAATGTTTTATTCTGTTAACATTATTTAATTCATTATAAATCCATTTGATTTTTAATAAATCCTAGAAAATTAACTCTTCTGTTTATTTAGTTAACTTTTATGCTTGGAACGAGTTCTGTATTTAATTTCATCTGAAATAATTTTAAAACGATTTATTGAGATCAAATGGTATTTAAATCCCTATAATTTTAATTGATTGGAACAAATTCTGAAAATTTCTCAAACATTCAATTATAACCTCTCTGATTTTATGAGCAACTCAAATTTAGTGTTTTAATTTTTGGAAAACCATATTAAAGAGGTTTTATAGTTAATTTTCATTGTAAATTATTTTATAAAGGTTTAATTATGTTTAAATAGTATTTAATCTTTATCAATTTATTTGACTTCAATAAATCCTGAAGCATTTCACAAAATTTTGATTATAACTTTTCTGACTTTATGAATAAACCAATTTCTATTTTTGTGTTTTAAAAATTATTTTAAAGAAGTTTTATAACAAAATCACTAGTCTTCTTTTGAAAATAAAAACCTATCATCGCATGTGACTTCATTTCAAGTCTAAAAACTATCATAATTCATTTCCTTGCATATTATATCATGTATAGGAACCGATCCATCTGAAGAGGAGCTTGGAGTTGTTCCTTTAGCAGAGGAAGGTAACTTGGAGCAAAGCCCAGGCAAGCCCCGGTGCAATAACCTTGTTTTAAATATTTTTATTTTATCACTGTGTGTTGTTATTTATTGTATTGTGCATTAGGTTTTAGGAGTTGTTTGAAAACTTAGAATTGCATGCTAGGTACCTTATTACCCATGTTGAGTGTTGTTGGTACGGTAACTCGATGTAGAGCTAGGCTATGAGTTCTAATTCCCGGTGGAAGTCGAGTGGACGAAACATAATTTGCGAGCTATAGGTTTACCACATATTAGACTTAGGTTCATTTTATCCCACATTTAAATAAACCTGAGACCGGGCGGAGATGTTGTATAGAAGAGTTTGAGAAGGCTGGGCCTTCACAGTAGTTGCCATGTCTGTGTCGTTTAAAGACCGATTTAGTATGGCCCTGTTGAGCAAGTTTGAATAGTACCGATTACATACTGGAGAAATGAGACCCAGAAAATCGATGTAGCTTAATACCATAGTGATTGGACATCCCCCTACCTCTCTTTTCATGAGAAAATAGAGAAAAGCCTTGGATCTAACTATGGAAGCGTCATGCGTCGTGATCGCATGGAGGACCCTATGCTTAGGAGCGGTAGGCTCTGGACCGGTCCTATGGTATTGTTGTGAAAGGTGGGCACGCGCGGTTTTCGAGAAGCACGTACGTGTCGTGTATTTTAAATTTTTCCCAGCTGGTGTAAATCGATTATAATCGCTGCCCCTCACAGTAACAAGTACCGCTTGTTCACTACGTCATGTCGTAGTAACAACTAAACTTAATTAATAATATGCATTGTTTGCTTAGTTTATAGGCAATTGCTTGGTAACCATGTTTGCTATAGTTTATAGTTCAAATTAAATTTACATTTTTTGAACTTAACTTACCGCTAAATGAGGAAAGTAAGGATTCACTAACAGTGTTATGTTTTATGCAAAAGGCCATCCTTGTGAGTTAGCCTTATCATATCCTTGGAGTCGGCTGTAGTGGTCATGTTGACGGGTAAGACTTGCTGAGCATTTGAATGCTCAGGTCTTGGCTCTCTGTGGTTTTGTGTGCAGGTAGTTTTTCTCTCCCTCTTCTAAACCAACTGACAGGAGCAACCCTCGAGGGTGGCAATGTCCGTTGGGAGCCCTGCTTGCCACGCTGCTGTTGTGTGCTGCTAGAAGATGCATCATATGAGCTCGATGTCATTTTATGCATAGTCTTCAGGAGACCCTAGTTTAAATAAGGTTACCGCCTCTGCGCTTTTAAAATCTCTGTTTTATTAATTTAATCAACAATTTGTAATGTATTTTATTGTGCTTGAATTGTACTGTCGGTCCTCATTTCGCTGAGTGACATCCGATAAGATCTTGAAGTCAATAGTCATCTCTTTCGCGGGGCGGTCTGTCACAGCGTGGTATCAGAGCAATATCAGAAACAGTATGACTTTAAAGCTATTTTTGAAAAGCTAACTACGTTGAAGACCCTTAGTTTAGGCTCAATTAAGGACTACATTAGTGTTTGACTTATCAGGTGGATTTTTTGATTGTGCTAACTGTTGACCCTTAGATCATGTAGAAATTGAGTTGAGAGAACGTGTATGCCACCGAGGTCACGTATAGTCAACTATATTGGCCAAGTTTTCATTTGGTGAGGTTTAATAGGACGACTGCATTGAGCATTTGCATTAAAAATCGTAAATAACCAAGTCATCTTAAAAGAAATCTCCTGTCTTATTTTAAATGTTTTAAAAAGAAAAAAATTTAAAAGTTTTAATCCATTTAACTTTGGGGTAAAGCCGCTTTGAATTTCAACTGCTATTGTAGTTACGACAGCTTGTAGAATTTGTGGAGCGCTTATGCTTCTGAAGACTAGATGGTTAACCTGAATGTTTAGAATTGTGGTACACAGGTTCTTATGCACGAAGGCGATGAAGAAGACCTAAGTGACCAGCGGATAGGATGCCTTTACGTTGCCCTAACCCTGTCACAAGTTATCGTTGCTATGCTTTAGTAGTAGACGGCGCAGACACAAGAAGCCAATTTCAAACTCTACTAGGCAGCACGGTGGTTCTCACTCGGCCCTTCTAGCCCATGATTTCTATCACAAAATTTTAAATCCAAACTAAGTTTTCACTGTCTTTACTTTCTAAATATTTATCCAAACCTTACGTTCCGACCTCAGTCATTAGTATTTCAAATAGCCTTGGGTGCAGCTTGTCAAGATGGCTATCACGAGTTCTAAACCTGTCCCTTATCCGCTTCCAACAAATTTCTCATCTTTTAGAAATTACTAACCAATTCGGTAGCCAACTCTTGTCCTGGTTCATTCTTTAGGTACCCCAAAAGTTGATCGCAAATTGGAAGCCCAGAACTTCGCTACGCTGAATTTTGTGACTTCAAGCCCCTTTCAAAATTCATAGTTCCCTTATTTCTTGACCAATCTTCAAGATTAAGGACTTCATAGAAAGGTTATGATATTCCCTACAGGTTTAGTAGTCACGGTTTTCTAAGATTCACACTGCAATCCTTGTTAAATGCCCAAACCCCATTAAAACCTCAATCTGTCCAAGACTGAATTTCAGCACATCGATTGTCACTTTCCAGAGATCATATATCCTGTTATGTTTATTGTATGAGGACAAGTGAATATGCGTTGGAAAGCTACGGAAGTCCTCTACGACTTTGTTGTTGAACACCAGATCTAATTCGGCTTCTGTGCGTGCCAGAAATCAGTTTTGTGACTGCTGCCAGTCCGGAACAGAACGGGTGTTGCTTTGTTTTTTCCTTGCTCTATGATCGAGAAACGTGGCGTAGAGCAAATTTATCACTCGACAATGGCTTCAATTAACAGTCTGAATTTACTTAGACTCCCATCATCAAATTCTTTTCTATTCTGGCTGTGTAAGGTGGCGAGATTCCTCAGCTTCTAAAGGCAAGTGTTTATCATGAACGTTTGGATTTTTGGTGCAGTGACTCATATGTGCAGACAGGAAAGGAGATAAAGAAGAATAGTCTAATCAGAAGATAGAAACCGCCCTTACCTCAGCTCAACCTTGGCTCGAAGGGCAATATTTAGAGTCTTGATAAGAGGAAGTTCAAGATGATATTTCTGATACTTTACAAGCTTGCAGGACAACAAGGTTAGGAATGATCCAATATAGTTTTACTCAGCCTTTCTGACCACAAAATCGTTGTCATAAACTCGACTCTATGAATTCCTTTTCTGCTGTCCTTACCTTCTAAATTCTTGCTCCAAACCTTGCACTCATACTTTCGTCATGAGCATTTCTAGCAACCTTTGAGGCAATTGTGCAAGAGGTTTGCCACAAGTTACACAACTCTAGTACGTTATTCGAGTCATACACAAAGCTCTTTGCGGAATCCTTGAATTTTTCCTTGTTACCTCCTCGCACCTTGTGGATCATAAAATCCCCTAAATTCTCATGCTTCCATTTTATAACACGAGTGATACTCATGATGGCATAACCTAAACTTACGCGTCTTTACTATATACATTCAGAGGCATCTCATGACCTGCATCATTTAGCATATGCATCATTTGTGCACCATTCATGTGCATCATCTCGCATGCACCATGATGTGCATTTTGTCATTATGCACGCATATCTCCGCGTGTGCATTTCATATTGAGAGACATGTTGACCCATACCATTCAATTCGTACTGCCAAGTTCCTTGCCCTTTCTTAATTATACATCCTTGTTTGTATGCCATATCTGAACCATCTATCTACACCTTGCATGAGAATATCAATTCCTTGTGATCTTGAATACTTCATTAACTACCCTTCTCGTCTAAAAGGGTCTATGAGTTATTCTTTGGATATCCTTACTTTGGAGAGCAAATAGCTCTAAATTATTGGTTTCCTTCCGATCAACCTTTCCTTGCCTTGTCATCTTCTAATCGTTACCCTCTGAAACTTTGATTTACTTTCATTTGACTCCATTGTCCATCTTATTTTGGAGTAGTGTGTGTAACCAATCCAACTTCCGGATAAACTATTATTACCGCTAACTACTTCTTCGACACGAAGTTTTTGTATGTACAAGCCTTCAGAGGGTACATGCTACTCCCTCTGTTCGGTTATATTTGACATTTCGGCAATGGGCACCAGAAACAAGGAAACTCCTTGCAGGACCCTGCTACCCCTATCCATGGAGCATCATTAAAGAACTGTCGGTGGACTTTGCTCGGTGGAGCAGCACAGCAACCGAGAAGACCACGAGCTGGCAGAGAAGTAGAGTGATTTTATTAGGGGTACAAATGGAAGTTGGTAGGTATATTTGTGTTGGAAAGCGAGAATGACAATTATTTGTGAACAAATTTTGAATGTTAGAATGACAAATAAAAGTGAATGGAGGGAGTATCTCTCATAGTCCTTCTCACCCAATCTTGTTTGTGCAGGAGACTTCTATTCTTCTGTTGACCTCTTTTTGTGACTTTTCTATCCTTTAGCCATACAACGAGTACGACTCCATGAAACATCTTTTTCTAAAGGATACTGGATTTGCCTTCTTGTATCCTTAATCCATGGTCTAGGAGATAATCATCTATGACACCTTAGTTAATTCACACCGAGTACTTGTAGTTGTGAATCTTTGGAACCCTTCTTGGTGAACATGGTCACTACTAGGCAACTGGTAGCACGATCGTGGCACTAACCAAATCTTTTGTGTCGATCCTAATCCCTTGGAATTAGTTGGTGGATGTGCTCTTAAAAATTGTAATTTTTCTTTTTGAGTTATGCCGGTTCGCCCTGGCGCTTCTCAAAATCAGGATTATAGTGACGAGAGAACCTCCTCCTTTGACATTGACAAGGGAACCAAGTGTAATATTTTTCTGAATGGATGGTGTATTGTCCGGGGTACGCAACCGGGATGGAAAATAATGTACATGGAGTTCCTCATCTGAACATTAAATCCTGTTCCATCTTTATACTTATATCCTTAATTGAGTTGAGACGGCTACCTACACCCCTCCGGTAACGTCTAAACTATTTCTTTTGAGCATGATACCGTTCGTTTGTATCCCACTTGAATCTAGAGAATCATCGTTTCTCCGTATAAATCTTCCGCGTATCATTGTTATCGAACTCATGTGCTACTTGATATTGTTACCGTGTAACCCTTGTCCAAACTCATTGCCTCGTCTCCATCTCAATTTACTTCCAGAAACTCAATTCCTTATTTGAACGATCCTAATCATTGGCGATCCTTTGTATCTTAAATCTCGCGTCAGAAAGGAATACAACACTTCGGATCTTTGAAATAATTAACCCTCTGATTTATAGACATTTCCAGTCATTGCAAAGTTCATTCATGTGGACTGAGGACTGCCTGCAACTTAGCCTGGTTTGTTTGATCTTTCCTCCTCCTATCACAGTGGAAGGAATACTTGAAAGCCCCACCGATATCAAGGCGAATGATATCAATCGATATGAACCAGACTAACCTATGCGGGAAAGCATGATATAAAAGGTGGAGCGGTGACAAGAAGCAAGGCATCGAAGTGTCACAAGGATAAATGAAGCCACTACACAGAAGACGAAGCAACTTGGAAGACCAAAGAATGCCCACACATGCATGTTTCGGAGTTCCTTCGCTGAGGTTTTATTTTCCCCCTCTTTCGTTGTAAATCTCAGGACGAGATTTCTTTAAGGGGGAGGACTGTAACACTTCGTGTTTCTGAATAAAGAAGTCAAGCTGTTCAAGTCCGAAATTATGAAATCCGAGCTCAATTAATTTTGAACCTTATAAGCAAGTTCAAATTTCAAATCTTCAAGTTCAAAAATTTTCAAATAAATTTGTGAATAAATATTCCATTTGAAAGGTTTTACAAAGTCTTGAATTTAGAAATTTTCTTTAAATTTTTATTTAAAGGTTAAAAAGGCCCCAACCGAATTTTTCCTTTTAAAAGGTTGCTGACTTCCGAATTTGATAAAATAAAATTATTTTCAAATTTGAACTTGGGCCAAAAATAAAATTTATTCCTTTTAAAAATCTCTATCACTCTGCCAAGTTTAAAAATTAATAGAGCTCGGGAAGTATTGTTTTGGGATCAAAACAATATGCAGCGCAGGAAATCAGAGAAAATCAGAAAAACAGAAAAGAAGCAGGACCTGCCTGTCAGCCTCACTACGCGTCTTCTCCTACCTCCAGGTGCCACGGCTACCTTCAGGTGCCGATCGCCCGCGCCCCTCCTAGCTGCATGCTCGCCACGAAGCAGAGGACGTGTCCCCGAGTTTTGGCGCGAGTAGTACTTCTCCCGGCCGTCTCTCCCTCTCTCTCTCTCTCTCTCTCTCTTGTTCTCACATCACTGTCACCCCGACACCATTGCTGTCCCTGGCTCGAGCTCAGTGCCCCGCCTCCACGACGTATTCCGAGCTTCTCAAACGGCGCAGAAAGGAGCCCTTGTCCTCCTCTTGCAAAGCCTCAAGTTTCCCTCGCTTATCCCCGTCAGATTTCCTCGGATTTTGAAGTTTTCCCCAAGTGACGATTTTCAGACCTGCCACTGTTCTTCACCGAAATCCGGCCGATTCCGGTGAGGTTTCTTTGATTTCTCACAGCCCTAGCTTTCTCATTTCATGGATCACCCCTAGGAGTCGATAATCAATCATTTTGTTAATCGATTGCGCAGTTTTTTGAGTCACAAATTGCCGGCGTTCTTCGGAGCTTGCGAGCACCATAGTGGCGCCCTGCTTCCACCCGTTCCCCGTGCCAATGACCTCCACGCCACTCGTCTGTAGGTCATGGTGAAGCTTTAGTGGAAGGTGCAATCGAGCTTTGTCACTGGAAACACCGTCGGGACGTCGCCGAACCTCCGTTCGGCGCCGCCTCTCGTCGACGGCTTACTCCCGGTTTTCCTCGCCGTCAACAACTTCCGTGCCCTTCTTCAGCTCACTCCCATGAAGCTTTTGGCACTTTACAGCTCGGAGCTTCGTCGCTCCTAGCAACTGCACAACACCGTCGGAGTCTGCAGTGCCGCGACCCTCGTTGCCGGTGACCTCCGGTGAGAACCTCACCCCTCTGACCACCCCACTGAGCTCCCCGCGTTCCTATGGTCCTTTTTGGTGCCATACCCGGCTGGTTTAGTTGCCGATAAGCCGTGACGGCGAGCCGCGCTGCCGCGCGCCGGCGAGCCACGCCATGGCTGCCACCCTGCTCCAGCCAGGGAGGCTGTGCCGGGGCGCAGATCTTCTGTGGCAGATCCAGATCCCGTGTGGCTAACTCCGTGGCCACCGTTGTGGCCGCCTGAATGGGCCAGGCCTTTTGCGGCCCATTTGTGACTAAGCCCATCCCGGCTGGTATTTTTACCAATTTTGCGAATCAATTTATTTAATTACTAGGAAAATGCTTTCAAGTTGTAAAATTTGTAGAATATTCATCCTAACCCCGAAAATGTGAAATAAATTTTATTAGGATCCTCTCAACTCGAACTATATTCTGAAGCTAACAACTTTTTATTTTATACATGAACTTAATTTAATTATTTCAGATTTTTTAAAATAATTCATTAATTCATTATCATTATTCCTTTGCATGATAAAATCTTGAAAATTTTACTTTACTGTTTATTAAATTAAATTCTATGTTTCTGCAAAGTTTCATATTTATTTTCATCAAAAATAATTTTATAAATGTTTTATTTTTTAAACATTTTTAATTCATTATAACTCTGTTTCATTTTTAATAAATCCTAGAAAATTAATCTTCTTTTTATTTAGCTAAATTTTATTCTTGAAAAGTGTTTTGTATTTAATTTCATCTGAAATAATTTTAAAATGATTTATTGAGTTCAAATGGTATTTAAATCCCTATAATTTTAATTGATTGGAACAAATTCTGAAATTTTCTCAAAAATTCAATTATAACCTTTCTGATTTTATGAGAAACTCAAATTTAGTGTTTTAATTTTTTGAAAAACCATATTAAAGAAGTTTTGTAGTTAATATTCATTGGAAATTATTTTATAAAGGTTTAACTGTGTTTAAACGGTATTTAATTTTTATCAATTTATTTGACTTCAATAAATCTTGAAGCATTTCCCAAAATTTTGATTACAAATTTTATTACTTTATGAATAAACCAAATTATATTTTTGTGTTTTGAAAATTATTTTCAAGAAGTTTTATAACTAAATCACTAGTCTTCTTTTGAAAATAAAATGCTATCATCGCATGTGACTTCATTTTGATGTCTAAAAACTAGCATAATTCATTTTCTTGCATATCATATCATGTATGGGACCCTATCCATTTGAAGAGGAGCTTGGAGTTGTTCCTTTAGCAGAGGAAGGTAACTGTGAGCAAAGCCCAGACAAGCCTCGGTGCATTTATCTTATTTTAAATCTTTTTATTTTATTACTGTGTGTGGTTACTTATTGTATTGTGCGTTAGATTTTAGGAGTTGTTTGAAAACCTAGAATTGCATGCTAGGTATCTTATTACCCATGTTGAGTGCTGTTGGTACGTGTAACTCGATGTAGAGCTAGGCTGTGAGTTCTAATTCTCGGTAGAAGTCAAGTGGACGAAACGTTACTCGCGAGCTATAGGTTTACCACATTAGACTTAGGTTCATTTTATCCCACACTTGAATAAACCTGAGACCGGCCGAGGATGTTGTATTTGAGGGTTTGAGAAGGTTGAGCCTTCACAGTGGTAACCCTGTCTATGTTGATTAAGGACCGATTCGAGTGTGGCCCTGTTGAGTAAGTTTGAATAGTATTGATTGGATACTGGGAAAATAGGACCCAAGAAATCGATGTAGCTCAATACTATAGTGATTTGACGTCCCTCTACCTCTCTTTCGGCGGGAAAGTAGAGAAAAGCCTTAGATCTAACCATAGATACGTCCTGCATAGTGATCGCATAGAGGACCATATGCTTGGGAGCGGTAGGCCTCGGGCCGAACCTATCGTATTGTTGTGAAAGGCGACCATGTAAGGCTTTCAAGAAGCACGTGCATGTCGTGTATTTTGAGTTTTTTCTAGCTAGTGTAAATCGATTATAATCACTGACCCTCACAGTAACGAGTACCGCTTGTTCACTGTGTCATGTCATAGTAACAACTAAACTTAATTAATAATATTCATTATTTGCTTAGTTTATAGGCTATTGCTTAGTAACCATGTTTGTTATAGTTTATGGTGCAAATTAAATTTACATTTCTTGAACTTAACTTACCGCTAAAAGAGGAAAAGATTCACTATAGTTTTTTGCAAAAGGCCATCCCTGTGAGTCAGCCTTATCATATCCTTGGAGTTGGTTGTAATGGCTAAGTTGATGGGAGACTTGCTGAGCATTTGAACGCTGAGGGCTTGGCTCTCTGTGGTTTTGTGTGCAAGTGATTTTTCTCTCTCTCTTCTAAACCAACCGACAGGAGCGACCTCCGAGGGTGGCAATGTCCGTTGGGAGCCTTGCTTGCCGCGCTGCTGTTGTGTGCTGCTAGAAGATGCATCGTTTGGGCTCGATGTTATCTTATGCATAGTCTTCAGAAGACCCTAGTTTAAATAAGGTTACCGCTTCTGCTCTTTTAAAATCTCTATTTTATTAACTTAATCAACAATTTGTAATGTATTTTATTGTGTTTGAGTTGTACTGTTAGTCCTCGCTTCGTCGAGTGACACCCGGTAAGATCTTGAGGTATCTGTCTCTTTCGTGGGTTAGTCTGTTACAGTACGTAACTTGTTGTATTGCATTGCCTATTTTTGCAGCATTACTAGTCTAATTTTCCTAGTATGTAATTTTCAAACTAAAAGTTATTTTACTTGTAACAGTCAGTTCACCTATGTTAATTACAACCCAAAGGACTACAAATATGGGTCACAAGTTGGAGTTATTCTCATGCAAATGTACCCAGGTCTTGTCAAAATATATCATGAAGAAGGAAGACTTATTCATACACGTGCAGAATGCTCACGGAGTGATTATTCTTGGAAAAAGAATGAATGTGGAATGTCTTGTGCCAGACTAGTAAAGCAGGAATTCTGGGTATAAGCTAATTAGCATGTACCTTAAATTTTTTTAACATTTCAGTGTACAAATATCTAACCCTTTTTTTCTACATGCCCAGAATTTGTTCACAGTTAGTCGCCAAGATTAATGAAAAGCCAGTCGTAACTTGGAGGCCTATTTAGTAAAAAGAGTATATGATATGATACACCAAGCCCGATTGAATGCTGTTAAGTGATATTTTTCCAAAAGAAGTGAAAAATTTGATGATAAATGGGCCTGCACCATACATCTAACAGAAGAACAGTACCTATCCTGTAAGCTAGATGGTGTTGTACCCAAGCCTGGAAATACCTCTCCCACTATTGGACCATTGAAGAACATTTCAAAAAGAGGAGGACAGCTCAAGAGTCACACCTCAAATCTGAAGAAGATATTGCTCAAAATAGAGGTGGTTCAAGACCATGGGCGGAGATGCAGCAGTTTCTGGTATGAATTCCATGTGCTTCTTAGCTCTACTAAACTCACATGTTTCATTCTGTTCTATAGTATTTTTTTTATTTTTTCCATGGTAATCTAGGAATATAAATATGGCCGTGAGAAGGCTGGCACTTTGAACACATATGCTGTAATGAAATCTGGTATAAGGAATGTCGACAAGAGTGGAAAACAGTGATCCAATCCGCAGCCAGAAAGCACGAAAGCGCTTGGTTTGTCTTCATGGTTTGCGCATTATATGAGCTGATCAAATTTATTCTCTATAATTTCATTTTTTTTTGTTGAGGAGGATTAAAAAGCAAGAGCACAACCAGATGAGAAGTCACAGGAGTTTGATGGAAAGACACTGTACTTCATGCAAGGTGGCCTACGCCATGGCCATGTACCCATAGCTCATGGTGCTGTAGACAAGGAAGAAGTGCTAGTGGCTAAGAAGTCCAGTAACACACAGCAAACCAACTGTTAGCTTCATGACTATTGACGCCCCTCAAAGGTATGAAGCATTTTGGTCATTGAATGAGAACCATGAACTAACTCGTTAGATGCAAATTCATCTACACTATTCTCCACTTCTATGAATTGGTCGCTTCAAAGATGTTCAAGCCCCCAGTGTAACACTTCACATTTTGAATAAAGCAGCAAGTTGTTAATTCGGACTTCCGGAAACCGAGCTCAAAAGAAATCAAAATGAGTTTCCAGTTTAAATTTCAAATATAATTCAAACTTCAAAAATACAAGTTCAAAATTTTCAAAGAAATGTTGCGAATAAAAATCTCATTTGAAAGCTTTTGTAAAGACCTGAATTTTAGAAAATTTTGTAAAATTCTATTCAAAAGGTCAAAAGGCCCAAATGAAATTCCTCCTTTAATTGGTATCCTGTTTTCCAAGTTTATAGAATAAAATTTATTTTGATTCTGAACTTGGGCACAAAATAAAAGTTGTTTCTCTTGAAAAGAGTTATAATCTACAAAGTTTCAAAATTGATTTAGCTCAAAAAAGGATCAAATGAATGCAAACTAAAATTCCAAAATTTGAGTTCAAATTCAAAATTTTAAAATGAAGGATCAAAACTTTTCAGAGAAAATATGTGAAATAAAATTTTTATTTGAAAGGCCTTATCAAGACTTGAATTTAAAAAAATTCATAATACTTTATATTAGAGTTTAAAGGGGCCAAATAAAGATTTTGTTTCAATTGTTTAAATATATTCCTGAATTTATAACAAAATTTTGAATTGGAATTTGTACATGGCCGACCTCCCCGCCGAAGAACCCCCTCTGCCGGCCTTTCCCTACGACGACATCCTCCGCGCCGGCCTTCTACACGCGACGTTGAAGCTCTGAGTACAGTTGCCGTCTAGTTTCGTCGTCTGCACTGCCCGTGCGACCTCGTCGAAGATCTGTTTTCGTCAAACCTCGCCGCCGACCGCTATCCGGCAGGTATCTTCGTCCGGCAACCTCATACCTGAGCGCCTGGCACCGTGAGGATGATTTTGGCTCTTGATTTGGCCCGCTTGGTCACCGGCAGTTGGACGCCGGCAAGGCGCCGTCAAATTTCGGCCACCGGCGCCATGGCCGAGTGGAGGATCCCGTGCGGCATCCCTGTGGTCCACCGTGTGGCCACCATAGTTGGGTTAGAGATTTTCGGCCCACTTTGTGGCCAGGCCCAACCGACTGAAATTGAGTTAATAATTTCTTTGAATTATTCATTGTTCAGAAATTAGATTAATCTTGTAAAATTCATAGAAACTTCATTATAACTTAGAAAATTATGAGGTAAATTTTATTAGGTTTCTTTTCACTAGAACAATATTCTGGAGCTGACTAATTTTCATTTTATGGATTAAAATAATTTAATTAATAAAGATCACATAATAGACAAGAAATGCATTATTATTCTTTGTCAGCATGTAAAAATATTATAAAATTTTTTTTTGTTTATTTATTTAATCCTTACTGGATTAGCAAAATATTGTAATTTATTTTGGTAAAAATAATTTTATAAATGATTTATTTCTTGTATCTAGTATTTAATTCATTATAAATCTATATAATTCCAATAAATTCTGTAAATTTTTGGAAAATTTAAAAATAGTTTCCTTTATATTATGAAAGCTTTAAAATTAGTTTTGTGTCTTCAAAAACCATATTAAATAAGTTTATAATCATATTTACTGATTTTACTTTTCAAATTCATGTATTGTTACTAAGAAGTTTTATTTATAAAAGTATAAAAGGGCATCATTTTCCTTGTATGCATATCATTTCATATAGGATATGAGGAAATTAAGGAGGAGATCAAAGAATATCATCAGAAGATTTAGGAAGCCCCAACAGATGCCAAACTCGTAGCTGAGGAATCTAACTTTGAGCAAAGCCCAGGCAAGCCCCGGTGCATTATCCTTTGTTCAAATTATTTTACTTTTATCACTTTAGATGGTTAGAATCTTATGTGATGTGCACTAAGTAATAGGAGTTGATTGAAACTATAGTTACATTTACAGAATCCTACCTTGGGTTAGTATTTTTGGTACAGGTAACTCAATGTAGAGCTAAGCTAATAGTACTTTCAACGGTTGAAGTTGAGTGGATAAGTCTTCACTCGCGAGCTATAGGTTGGTATAGGAATGTTTATTGTCCTAAGGAATAAAATAGAGACCAGACAGAGAAGTAGGTTGTAACATAGCATGTGTCCATTGCGGATGCATAGCCAATATGTCGTAGCCCTGTCGGTCAAGGATCGTTCGTTGTTGGCTCTGTCGAGCAAGTTTGAATAGTATTGATTACATACTAGGTGTATTGGCCCTAAGAAACTGAGGTAGCCCAATGTGCGTAGTATCTGGACATAACCGAACATCTCTTCTAGAAATGATAAAAGGGAGAGCTTTAGGGCTAACCATGGATAGACTCGGTATGGTTATCGCATAGAGGACCACTGCTCGGGAGAGGTGAGCATCGGACCGGTGCTATGTATCATTGGTGTGAAAAGTTGCCATGTGCGTCTTTCGAGAAGTGCACACATGTCGTGTAATCATGTTTCTCCAACTGGATGTAAATCGATTCGAATCGCTACCCCCCACAGTAACAAGTTCCACTTGTCTTGCTGTGTCGCATCATAGTAAAAAGTAAAAGAATGAAGGTGAAAGTAAATATGAGTTGGTCATTAGAATTTGCTTGACAACCATTATTGTGGTAGTTGGTAGGGCAAACTAAATTTAAATTTTGATATTTAATTTACTGCTAAAACTTAAAAATAAGGATTCACTTGTAGCGCTGCTTTTGTAATTAGCCAACCCTGGTGAGTCAACCGTCTCATTTTTAGAAGTCAGTTGTAGATAGCGAATTTTTGTCGCATAAGTCTTGCTGAGCATTAGATGCTCAGGGCTTTGTGTTTGTGTTTTTATGTTGCAAGTGCTTTCTCTTTCCCTTCTCAGTTCCAGTCAGAATGAGAAACTCATGAGGGTGGCTTCGTTGGTTGGGAGCCTTGCTTGCCGCCTTGAGTGGGTTGTTGCTAGTAGGCACATTGTATGAGCTCGATGTATCCTTTTGCTTAGTATCTAGGATGCCCTTGTGTAATAGGTTTGTAGCTTTCACACTTTGAAAACTCGTGGTTTGTAAACTTAATAAGTTTGTAACATATTTTATCGTGCTTGAACTGTACTGTGGTCCTCGCTTCGCTGAGTGATATTCCGATATGATCCTGAGGTCGATGGTTCATATCTTACGATGTACGCGCTGTCACAGCTGGTATTAGAGCAATATCAGAAGCAGTATGGCTTTAAAGCTATTTTCTAAACTCTAACTACGGTGTCAAACCTTAGTTCAAGCCCAACTAAGGACTATTCTTAGTGTTAGCTGTAACTGGTGGCTGTTGTGGTGTACAAAGTATAGATCGGTAGTTGGAATAGAAATCGATTTAGTTCATGTGCCACCGAGGTCATGTACAGTCACTTGTATGATTTAGTTTTTATTTTGTAAGGTTCGATAGGCCGGTCACATATTGTTCATTGCATTCAAAATAGTAATTACAATCAAATCACCTTAAAAGAAATTGTTTCAAATGTTCAAAAAGGTTTTAAAATTTTGACTCAGCCAAATGTTGGGATTCAAATTTACTTCCAATTTCAGCTGCATTGTAGTTAGGGCAGATTGTATGAAATTTATGGAGCGCTTCTGAAGACTGGTTGTTAATGGAGACATTTTGATTATCTTTTATAGGATGGAGCATATTGAGGAAGGGCCAAACTCTCAGCAGGAAGCATTGCCACCACCACCCTCACCAATAATTGCTGAAGTGCTTTTGGAGATGGAGCGTAACTGTCAGGAGCAAACAGGCGCTCTTCAAGCCATTGCTCAATATCTGGCTCTACGTGGTGGAGGTGAAGCTGGCCGTGAAAGTGATCTTTCAGATTTCCTGTGTACACAGCCGCCAGTTTTTACCCGTGCAAAGGATCCCCTTGATGCTGACCATTGGTTGTGCACCATTGAAGAGAAACTTGAATTTGTGAGATGTGGTCAGCATGAAAAGGTTCTTTTTGTGGCTCATCAACTTCAAAATGAAGCAGGTGCTTGGTGGCGGAGCTTTCGTGCCATGCAGCCTACCAAACACTGATATTCTTGGAATTAGTTCCGCTCTGCTTTTCGCGCCTATCATATTTTTGAGGACGTTATGGAAATCAAGAGGATGGAATTTCTCAACTTGAAGCAAGCTAACAAGTCAACAATGGAATATGTGCAACAATTCAACTATCTTGCTCAGTATACCCTTGATGATGTCAACACTGATAAAAAGAAGAGAGCTTGCTTCTACAATGGTCTCTCGAAAGAAATGCAAGATAAGCTCTCTACTGCTGAGTTTCGTGATTTCAATCATCTAGTAGATCGAGCAATCTTTCTTGAGGACAAGATGCGCAAGTTGATCACCAAGAAGCGTTCTACCACACGACCATCTGGCTGTGCACCACAGAAGTATTCGCATGCTGTATACTTCTCCAACTGGACAACAGTACAGATCTACCCCTTTCCAGCATCCAAATTACCGTCCTCCTCAGTAGCAGCAAGGCATGCATCGTCCTCCTGTCCCGGCCCCTCAACCTTCAGTGGGCATTCGACCACCACAGCAGCAGGTGCGACCAGAATTCTATCCTTGTTTTAACTATGGTCGTACAGGGCACTTTTCAAGAGATTGCCGACTGCCGAAGCAACAAGGAGTGGCACCTCAACAGCAGCCTAAGGGTGGGAACCGCAGGCCAGGTCAACCAAAACCAGCAGTCAAGACTAGCCGTGTGAACAACATGAAGACTGAGGATATTCCTGAGGATGCGACTGTGCTCACTGGTACGTTTTTGCGTTATGGAAACCCTGCCCTTGTGTTATTTGATTCTGGTGCATCACATAATTTCATCAACCCTTCATTTGTTCAAGAGCATGGTATAAAGCAAGGCATCATGAAATCGTCATATACTATTAAGTCTCCGGGAGAGACTCTTATAGTTAAGATGGAAGTGAGAGATGCACCACTTGATTTTGGAGGGAAGTTATACTTGATCAAGTTCATAGTGTTAGAAGGGCAAGGCATTGATGCTATTTTGGGTACGAGCTGGATGAAATATCATGGGGCTATTTTGGATATAGCCGCCAGTATTGTTTAGCTTCGATCACCTATCCAGGGGCATCATTGCTTAGAGTTGGCAAATTCAAAATCTTCACAATCAGTGGTCTACCATGTGGTTGAGAAGCTTGAAGAAATTCTTGTAGTACGTGAGTTTCTAGATGTTTTTCCAGAAGAGCTACTTGGGATGCCACCTGACAGAGGGATTGCATTCAAGATTGAACTCCAACCAGGTACGGCTCCAATATCAAAACAACCCTACAAAATGGCACCTCGAGAATTAGCCAAATTGAAAGTACAACTTAAAGAGCTTATGGATAAAGGATTTATTCGGCCTAGTTCGTTGCCATGGGGTTGTTCGGTGCTGTTTGTGAAGAAGAAGGATGGGTCATTGAGGCTCTGTATAGACTATCGACCCCTGAATGGCGTAACTATCAAGAACAAGTACCCTCTTCCCCGCATCGATATCCTATTTGATCAACTAGTTGGTGCCACAGTATTCTCAAAGATTGATCTCCATTCTGGATACCATCGTATCAAGATCCGAGAAGAGAATATTCTGAAGACTGCTTTCTCCACCAGATATGGACTCTATGAGTTTCTGGTCATGTCTTTCAGATTAACAAATGCACCAGCGCACTTCATGTATCTGATGAATTCTGTCTTCATGGAAGAATTATATAAGTTTGATGTTGTGTTTAACGATGACATTCTTATCTACTCGAAGACAGAAGAAGAGCATGCGGAACATCTCCGGATTGTGTTGCAAAGATTGAGAGAGCATCAACTCTATGTGAAGTTTAGCATGTGTGAGTTCTGGCTGAAGGAAGTACCATTCTTGGGTCACGTGGTATCTTCAGAAGGAATCTCCATGGACCCAAGTAAAGTTGAATACGTAGTGAAGTGGAAGTCTCCTTCCTTATTTTCAGAGATATGTAGTTTTCTTGGTTTGGCAGGTTACTACAGAAGATTCATTCCAAATTTTTCTAAGATAGCCAAACCAATGAAAGAATTGCTGAAGAAAGATAACAAGTTTTTATGGGATGAAACCTGCGAAGAAGCATTTTAAACCTTGAAGAAGCATCTCACTACTGCCCCAGTGTTAGCCCAACCGGACATTGGAAGCCCTTTGATGTGTACTGCGACGCCTCATGCACAAGTCTTGTGTGTTCTGATGCAGGAAGGAAGATTTATTGCTTACGCTTCTCGACAGCTCGGTAAGCATGAATAGAACTATTCAACTCATGATTTGGAACTAGCCACAGTAGTTCTAGCATTGAAGATTTGGAGGCATTATCTCATGGGTTATCTAGTACATCTTTATACTGATCACAAGAGCCTGAAGTATCTCTTCATGCAAGCAGATCTCAACATGAGGTAGAGAAGATGGTTAGAGCTGATTGAGGATTATGAATTGGAAATTTATTATAATCCAAGAAAAGCCAATGTGGTGGCAGACGCGCTTAGCCGTAAAGACCAGTGCAATTTCTATCAACTGTTACAAGCCTCAGATGAAGAGCCTACTTTACGAGTGCTACCTCATCTAGCATTGTATAATTTTGCCCTCGTACCTACAATTTGAGAGGAGATTGTTGCAGCTCAGAAAAAGGATAAGGGTATGGCACATTATGAGCAAGAGTAAAGGCCAATATTGCCAAGTGCTTTCACCAAGATAATGAAGGTGTCATATGGTTCAACGGAAGATTAGTAGTACCAAAGAACCATGAGCTAAGAAAGAAGATTCTCGATGAAGCTCATCTTTCCAAATATTCAATTCATCCGAAAAGCAACAAGATGTATCAAGATCTCAGCAAAAAGTTTTGGTGGACCGAAATGAGGCAGGAGATTGCAAGGTATGTTGCGGAATGCGACACTTGTCAAAAGGTCAAGGCAGATCAATTGAGGTCAGCAAGACAACTTCAGCCGTTATCTATTCCTGCTTAGGAGTGGGAAGACAAATCTATGGATTTCATCGTGGGACTTTCAGTCGTTATCTATTTCTGCTTTGTGTTTGTGGTTTTCTATTGCAGGTGCTTTCTTTTTTCCTTCTTAGTTCCAATCAGAAGGAGCAACCTATGAGAGTGGCTTCGTTTGTTGGGAGCCTTGCTCGCCGCTTTGAGTGGGTTGTTGCTAGTAGGTACATTGTACGGTTTTGATGTATCCTTTTTCTTAGTATCGAGGATGCCCTTTTGTAATAGGTTTGTAGCTTTCGCACTTTAAAAACTCGTGGTTTGTAAACTTAACAACAAGTTTGTAACATATTTTATCGTGCTTGAGCTATACTGTGGTCCTCGCTTCGCCGAGTGATATCCGATATGATCTTGAGGTCGATGGCTCGTATCTTACGAGGTACGAGCTATCACACCCGATGTGTTTTCCAAGGAGGGAGCTGGTACTATTAAGAGCCATGTGTGTCTTAGTTTTAGGCCTTGAGTCTATAGAAAACACCGGTACATGAGTGATTAGTGAAAGCTTGAAGTTGTCAAAAGTTGCAGCTAGAAGCATGAAAATCTTGAAGAAGACAAGTTTTCAGCAGTGAGGTCACCAGACAGTCCGGTGATTGTCGAAGTCAGAAGTCCAGAGAGGATGTTTTCTAGGGGCTGAGAAGATGGAGTCAACGGATAGTCCGGTGAATACAGGAGCTCGAAGTCCAGAGATTGGTACTCTCTAGAGTCAAGAGGAGGAGTCACCGTATAGTATGTTGTTTCAGTGACCGGACAGTCCGGTGAGCCCAGAAGATGGTATCCAGAAGAGATGTCTCTGGGAGTTCTGAAGAGAAGTTCACGAACAATATGGTGTCACATAAAATGTATTCCAGAGAGGATGTTTTCTGCCAAATGAAGACCAGAAGTCACTGGACAGTCTGGTGGTCCCAGTCACCGGACAGTCTCATGACTACAAAAAGCAATCAGCTTTTTGGCAACGGCTGTTTCAGGGCTTGAGGCCTATTTAAACCGTTGGGGGAGTTGTTGTAGAGTTTGCTCACGTTTAGAACAGTTAGAGATCATTTGTGAAGAGCCAAAGTTCATAAAGGAGAGCACAAGAGAGCATCTAGTGAGATATTGAGTGCTTGCGAAGAGTAGCAAAGAGCATCCATACATTCCTAGAGCTTGTGAGGCTGAGAGAAGTGTCTTTGGCTTGTTACTCTTAGTTTATGGTAGCCTAGACTGGTTAGGCGTCATTGTCCGAGCTTCCGAAGACTTGTGAAAGACGACATCAAGTTTGTAAGCGGTTTCGGGTCCTCCACCTGAAAGGGACACCAAGAGTGAGCGTCCGAGCCTTGAAGGCTTGCTCTAACGCTTGGGTATTGTTTGTTACAGCCGGGGCGCCGGTGTCTTCACTCTGGGTGTTGAGCGTACTCTTATGAGCATCGTTCTAAGAATGCAGAGAGGAACCAAGACTCTGACAGGAGTGGTTCAACGAGGATTAGGGGAAGGCGCCATCCTTTCGAGACCTAAAAAAAAAATTGCTGAGCATCTTTATTACCCTTCTCTTTACTTACCGTATTTACCTTTTTCGTGAGTAGTGTGATAGGTCGTTTAGTTGCTTCTTTTGGTGGCTCTCATGCCGGATTGCTTACTAGCTTGATAGGTTGTCTTCTAGCTTGTTTTACTCTTACTTAGTCCTTCTTGCTAGGAGTTGATTGCTAGTCTTACTAGTCAGTAGGAAGAGCAAGTTTTTGGCTTAGTAGTGTTAGTGCCCGATTCAACCCTCTCTCTTCTTGGTCATTTGCTCCTTTCACCAACACTGTTGCCTATCGAAGTGTGGTTCAAGAAAATGAGGAGCTAAGGGAGACAATGAGGAGTTGAAGCAATCAAATCAGAAGCTGAACGAGACGAACACCATCCTCACGGAAGAAAATGGTGTTACCAGAGAGAGCTCATCTGGGAACAAATATTTCTTTTATAGCAGGTTTTTTTTTTGTATTCACATCTTCATTTTCCTTCTTTTTAATTGCAGCGGTTTTATTCTGATTTTGGAAAGGAACCACCCTTTGATCTACTAACCAGTTTGGAAAATATTAATGCCTGTCGACATCAGGTTAAAATTACCACTATATAAAGTATTCAAATGACTTAGGCAATGCATGTCACTAATTCTTGTGTCTAGTTTAATTATAATCCTTATTTTGAGGCAAGTCACCATCCATTAGTTCAGATGTCAATCACTTTATTTACCTTTTGCTATCTGTTTCTCTCAAAATTTTAAATTGTAATTAGGCATGTGCAAGTGCAAATATAAATTACTTATAATATTTTCTATGGGTATTCTTTTTGTAGGGAACTGGTTCCTCCCATGCAGGTTCTCACCCAAATGACCTGCACAGCGATGACATGCATGGTGGTGCTGGTGGTGATGACATGCATGGTGGTGCTAGTGATGATGACATGCATGGTGGTGCTGGTGATGATGATTGTAGTGACATGGATGAATACAATGGTGACGACGAGGACATGCAGGACTAATCTGGAGCAACATATGCTCCCTTGATAGTTTTGCCTCTTTTGGTTCTAACTTAGCAATACGCTAATTATTTTGGTAACAAGTTTCATGAACGGGAGAAATTTCATGGGTGTGAATATTTTGGTAGTGGACTGAACTCTCTGCTTGTGAGAACTTGTGTGTGTTCAGCTAGTATAGTATTGTCTGGTATTTGGATGACTTGTGACTACCATTGTTATGACATTTATGGTATATATATAATGGCTGGTACTGTTCAAATATGTGCAGCTGAATGAGAATTGCAAACTCATTATTATTGCTGGATGTCTGTTGTAAATCACTGTTAGTCAATTGTGTATTTGGATTAATATTTGTTGATGTATTTATGCCTATGGAAAACATAACCTGAAGTGCATTTTCCTGTGGGTGGCGCTAATTTTCGTGACGGTTTGTATTGACTCGGAAATAAATTTTCGTGAGAGTGATATACCATCACGATAATGACTATTTTCCTGTCGGTTTTAAACCACCAGGACTAAATTTCCTTTCATGATTTCCCGTCGCAGATCACCCACGAGTTTGTGGTTCAAAACCTGACGATATCCTATTTTTCGTGTCGGCCACCGTCACGAAAATCCATCACAAAAATAATTCGTGACAGTTAACGTCCACAAAAATTGCATTTTCCTAGCGCCTGATTCGTGAGTGAATTTGCTCTATGATTTTCGCACATGAATATGTTGCATAACGGTTTTAGCAATTTTCAAGACGGTGGCTCACCCTCTGTCACATCCCAAAATCCATAAACCAAGAAAAATGAGTTTTCAAAATTTTATTTTGGGAATCTAGTTTTTAGGCCCTTTTTTGGAACTTTTCCAAACTTGAAAATAAACTAGACAATATAGCAAATAGAAAATTCAAAAATTTAAAACTTGAATTTTGCCAAGTGTTTGATTTTCTCGTTTTCTCGTTTTTGATCTTTTGGAGTTTATTTGCTTGCCTTGTGGAGTTGGATTTTTCCTAAACTTTACCAAATTATTGAAAGTTGGGGAAACATGAAAATTTCCGCGCTGGGCCGATTCTTCCCTTCACTGGGCCGGCCTTCTGCTTCTCCGGCCTAGCCCAACACGCGCACTGCCCCTTTCTTCTCCGGCGCGCCCCACAGGGCAGAGCCTGCTTGCCACCTGGCCAGCGTGCCGCCAGCCACGCTGCAGGACACCATCCGACGGCTCCAGGACGCCGTTGACGTCCTCCGTCAACCATCGTCCGGTCACTCCGTCGCGTCCCAGGCCAACCGTCGCCGGTTTTGGACGAAACCGTCGAGCAGCGTTATGCAACTCTGTGGATCAGGAGGAGCATAACCTGTGGGTATTGTATAGAACCTCTGCAGAGTGAAAAATCCTTCCAGATAGGCCGTTGTCACGGTATTGGCATGCTATTGTTCGACTATCATACGATTAGTTTTCTATATTGTCCTTGACGAGTGAGTGGGTGTAGATGCCCATGTTTTGAAAAATGTTGGCTGTGTGCCGAGGGCCTGCATGGATGTGTGCTAGTGCCCGATTAAAACTTGAGGACTGATGGAAAGGGTGAAAGCCATTCTGAGGTCCACCCTACTAAAAGAACATAAAAATAATTTTCCATCTAGTTTAAAAACTTCTCCTTTAGGAAGCCCCGCATAAAAACTTGCTTTCTGCCAAACTCAAAACCTCAAGCTTCTCCTTGCTTCGCTTTTAATGAACCTTACCCTCCTTACCGTTAGGACTTGCTGAATACATTTGTACTCACCCCATCCCTTGCTGTTGTTTGTTTAGAGGATGATGTCGACTATGAAGATTAGAAGTCTTGCCCGTCGCTCAAGTGTTGCCTGTGGTGTGCTAGACGTTGTTGAGTAGGTGTGATGCCTCAATAAGAGTCGTTGCGTCGACTTGTTGAATGTAATATAAGCTATGTTTGTTAGACCCTTTCGAAGACTTGTAGTTTGTTGAACCCGTAAGTGTAATAATATCACTTTGTTCTTAATGTGCGTACAAACTACCGGTCCAAGGATTGGTACAGGAGGCACTAGGACACTCTTTCCTGGAAGGGGGTCTTAGAGAGTGGTATCAAAGCCGTACTTGACCATAGGACGAGACCTTCGGATGTGACACGTGACAGCATAGGGTTAGGACAATAAGTTTTCCTTGCGAAACTATGTTCTAGTCGGACTTGTGCCCACACGCACTTATACTGCTTGCGTACCTATTATATTATGCTGTTTACTTGTTTATTTTAGTTCACTGACCCTTTTGTTTACCGTCTCTTTGCAGATGGCCTCTGGAGGGTGGACTCCACTCAGCCTTGAGGCGAGTGGGATCGACGGGTTTCCCGCGATCCTCGCTCGTACGCTCTCACAGTTCAGGTACACTGTACCCGTGTCGTACCGCTGGAGGAGCTTGGAGTCCAGCGAGTACACCCTATTCGAGGTGGAGACCCAACTTGTGGCGTACCCGTTGCCGACGTGGACGATGTTGACCACTGGTCCCAGCTTCGACTCTGCCCTACAGGCAGCAGCCCGTGAGGCCCTACTCCACGTGTGCATGGTGAACATCGACTTCACCGGAGCCACCCCAATGCGCTACTTCCCGGTGCTCGTCACCGACGACCCGACGTGGGTGCACCATTTGGACACACTTGGAGGCCCAACCAGGACGGTAGAGGACCTCACGCTGGTGGAGACGGTGCAGTACGTGATAGCGTAGCACCGTCTCTGTGAGGAGCTCCGAGGTCAGTGGATAGCGCAGTCCCTCCGCACTTTCACTGCCGAGGGATAGGCCAGCGTCTTGCAGGAGCAGCTCAAGACTGCCCCCTCTCAGCGGGACGTGTTCCAGACGCTACTCGACGCTGCACTGGCGCAGCGTGACAAGGTGCAGGTGCAGCGCGACGCGCTGCAGCTGCAGCTCAGTGACTCTCAGAGACAGCACGACACGACGCTGTTTCAGCTTGCTACAGCCTGTGCCGCCCTTGACGCGGCCCAGGCGAGTGAGGAGGGCCTGAAGAAGGCTCTCTCCGACCAGCACGCAGCGCACCAGCAGGAGTTGGAAGCATTGCGACGTCAGCTGCGGTCCCCATACCCACCTACTCGTCGTGCGGCGAGGAAGAGTGTGCCCGGAATTGCTGCGTCGCTGAGGTGGAGACTCCGTGACACTCCCGCGTCTGAGGAGAATGCTCCTACTTGGTAGGGAGCTCGCACCAAGACCACGCCCCGCAAGCATGCTCTAGTGCGCCTCTTCGACGGGAGGCCGGCAGTGCCACCCCACGCCCCGGTGTTGGACCAGCACACTCACGACGCCATCTACACGCAAGTGGCACAGCTATCACGCCTCCAGGACGGCGATGGTGGCAGTCGTGGAGAGTATCTTTCCCGCGTCCTCAGCTCTGGCGACAGCACCCCCCATGGCAACACCAACGAGCCCATGGAGGAGGAGTCCGTGCCCGACTCCATCGTGGAGATCGTCGGGACCACTCCAGGCCGCACGCAGGCTCCCCACGTTACTAGCACTGCAGCAGTGGACTGCCACCGCCCCATGACGACGCTCCGTAGGTCGACCTCGCAGTTGGATGCTGGCCCATGTTGGATGTCGGCAACGGAGTACTTGCAGCCATAGCTACTGGGGGATAGCTACTCTTTTGTACCCACTGGTGTAGCAGGGGAGACCTACCGTTGAGGCGGTAGATGACATTGTCTATGGCAATGGATTTTGACTGTAAAAAGAAAACTCCCGTGCTGTAATCACGTAGTTTTATGTCCTCGGAACCTCAGTTGTGACTTAGCACCATTTGTAATATAACCATGGTTGTGTGCTATGTATAATTTGCTTCGCATCGTTTTATAATTGTGTGTATTTTGTGCTGTTTTTATAAACTTAAAAAAATTGTAAATCACCCTCGCAATTACACTTGGTTTACTAGCACCTAACCTCATCGGGATTACTGTTTTTCTTTGGCAGGATGGCGCCAAAGAAATCAGCTTGCATCCAAGAACGACAGGCTCGTGAGCGCAACCTCAACGACATCAACAACGATGAGCAAGTTGCGCGCACCACGAAAGCGAAAGCGGACAGGAGAAGAGGGGCGCCCTCTAACCCGCATCGCTCTGAAGCACCTGCTCCCAGCGCATCACGCCAAGCCCATGAAGACGAGGCTCAGTCCAGTCACCACGGCAATAACGTGGTGGCTCGTTCTGCTCCAGCAGCTGCTGGTGCTGCTGCCGGCGCAAGTGCTTGAAGAGCCGCAAGAGCCTCATCTCGGGCCAAGACTGGAGATGGAGCTCCAGTGTCGGGAGAAGAACTCCCTTTACCGCCTGCCACCCTCGATGACGGGATGGCGACATAGACCCAACTGCTACTCACATCAGCACAGGGTTTGGGACAGCGAGGAGGTCCGAACTTGCAGAGCCGGATGTCAGAGTTCATGCGACTTCGGCCTCCTACCTTCAACAACACCGAAGATGAGCCGCTTGCAGCAGATGATTGGCTGCGAGACATCAACAAGAAGCTCGACATCGTGGCCGCAAACGACCACGAAAGGGTTATGCTTGCTGCACACCAATTGTTTGTAGCAACCGGTGAGTGGTGGGACAATTACCGAGAAGCCGCCACCGACCCTACCGCCATAACCTGGAATGAATTCCAGCAAGCATTCTGAGCTTATCACATTTAGGCTGGTACAATGAAGATGAAAGCCGATGAGTTTTGGGCATTGAAGCAAGGAACCATGACGATCAACCAATACATCAAGAAGTTCATGAAGTTGGCCCGCTATGCCCCAGAAGAGGTAGACACCGACCAGAAGAAGCAAGATCGCTTTCTGGATAGACTGAGTCACATTATGCAAGCACAGCTTGTGACTCACACCTTTCTGGACTTCAACACTATGATGAAAGGCATACTCCTGGAGAAAGCCCATGCTGGACTGGACCGTTAGAGAAAGCGCAAGTTCCAGGCAAAGAAGTCTCGACAGATTGAGAAGAGATAGTGGCCAAGGTTCATGAAATTCCAGAAGCAGTCGTACCCTCCGACCATACAGTACCGCACCTTGATCGCTCAGCAGCCACAGCAGTTTGCACCATCAGTCCGCCAGCCTCTGCCTCCAACCGCACCATGCGCCAACCCAAGTGCGGGTCAAGCCTGAAATGCGTTGAGGACATGCTTCAACTGCCACAGCCCAGGACATCTGGTAGCGAATTGCCCCCTGAATCGGCAGCCTGCAGCAGCTCCTGCTTACTCCCGGAGGAAGCCTGCAGCATCCGTAACTTCTCGTGGCGCACCTAGGACGGCTGCATCTACTCGGAGGACGCTGCAGTACAGACATGGACGGGTGAGCCACGTTCACGCCGAAACCGCAGAGGAAGCACCCGAGGTGGTACTCGGTGAGTACCTCATCCACTCCACGCTTGCAATTGTTTTATTCGGTTTCGGCGCTTCGCATTCTTTCATTTTTTCAAAGTTTGCGAAAAAGGAAAAACTGCCTATGGTCTTACTTGGGACTCCCATGTTGATTAAATCTCCGAGAGCCACTATGAAATGCGGTTTGGGTTGCATGGGAGTTAAAATTCATTTAAGTGGGTTGCATGGTCTTTCACAGCAGATTTGATAGTTCTCCAATATGAGGAAATTGATGTCATACTGGGTATGGATTGGTTGAGATGCCATAAAGGAGTTATATATTGCTCAGAGCGCATTGTGACAGCCATCAATCACATAGGTGTTGCTGTTACATGTCAACCAAAAGATCAGAAAGTCGGGCCCCTAATATTCAGCGCAGAAGCCACTCCCCTAGAAGAGGTACCTGCAGTAAGGGATTATGCTGATGTCTTTTTGGAAGAGCTACCGGGGATGCCGCCAGACCGAGACGTTGAATTCCTTATCGACTTGGTCTCTAGTGCGACACCGATAGCTAAAAGACCATACCGGATGGCCACTGATGAATTGGCTGAGTTGAAAGAACAGTTAGCGGAACTGCAGGAGAAGACATTTATTCGTCCAAGTGCATCACCATGGGGTGCACCAGTACTGTTTGTGAAAAGAAGGATGACAGCCTAAGAATGTGCATTGACTATCGTGCTCTGAATGAGGGCACCATCAAAAATAAGTACCCACTTCCCAGAATAGATGATCTCTTTGATCAGCTGAAGGGAGCCAAGTTCTTCTCAAAAATTAACTTGAGATTAGGGTACTACCAGCTAAAGATCAGGGAGAGTGATATCAAGAAGACTGCGTTTGTTACTCGATATGGTCAGTACAAGTTCACTGTGATGTCGTTCAGACTGACCAATGCCCCTGCTTACTTCATGAATTTGATGAATAAAGTATTCATGGAAGAGCTGAATAAGTTTGTTGTTGTATTCGTCGACAATATACTCATCTACTCCCAAAGCGAGCATGAGCATGAAGCCCATCTCAGAGATGTGCTGGGAAGACTAAGGGAGCATAGGTTGTATGCAAAGTATAGTAAATGCAAGTTTTGGCTTCAAGAAGTTGCCTTCCTAGGACATATTGTGACCGCAGACGGGATAAGGGTTCACCCTGCCAAAGTAGAGGCTGTTATGGAGTGGAAACAGCCCTCCAATGCCACAGAGGTTAGAAGCTTCTTTGGGTTAGCAGGTTACTACCGCAGGTTCATCGAAGGTTTCTTCAAGATCGCGAAGCCGATGACCGAGCTGACCAAGAAGGATAAGAAGTTCGTGTGGACTGAAAAATGCGAACACAGCTTTCAAACCTTGAAAACATTACTCACCTCAGCCCTAGTGCTCATACTACCCGATATCTATCAAGATTTTGTGGTATACTGTGATGCTTCCCGACAAGGATTGGGATGCGTCTTAATGCAAGAGGACCGAGTAGTGGCATATGCATCTCGACAACTGAAGAAGCATGAAGAGAACTACCCAACCCATGATCTAGAGCTCGCAGCAGTAGTCTATGCTTTGAAAATATGGAGACACTACCTGATTGGAAACAAGTGTCGAATATATACGGATCATAAGAGCTTGAAGTACATCTTCACCCAGTCCGAGTTAAATCTGAGGCAGAGAGGTGGTTGGAATTGATAAAAGACTATAACCTAGATGCAGTATCACCCAGGAAAGGCTAATGTTGTGGGCGATGCCCTAAGCCGCAAAAGACCGCCTTATGACGTTGGAAGTTAACCGACAATACGGAGTTGATTCAAGAGATAAACTGTCTGAACCTGCACGTAGCCACAGTGGGCAGCCTTCACACCTTGACAGTACAGCCGACTCTCAACAACGAAATCCAACGAGCTCAAAAGAGAGACCCCCAGTTCCCAAAAATAAAAGAGCTCACAAAGTCAGACAAGGCTTTCGGATTTCGCGTCGATGAGCAAGGAACAGTGTGGTACCAAGACCAGATCTGTGTACCCATCCGTAGACACCTCAAGCAGCTCATAATGAGAGAAGCTCATGATTCAGCTTACTCCATTCTTCCGGGCACAACCAAGATGTATCTAGATCTGAAACAAAAATACAGGTGGCCTACTATGAAGCGAGATATTGCTAGATATGCAGCGCACTGCGATATTTGCAAAAGAGTTAAAGCTGAACATCAAAAGCCAGCCGGATTGCTCCAGCCGCTAAAAGTGTTCATGTGGAAGTGGGATGAAATATCCATGGATTTCATTCAAGATCCACCTCGGACCAAGAAACGAAACGGTTCGATATGGGTGATAGTTGATCGCTTCACCAAAGTAGCTCATTTCATACCAGTGAGAATAGTTTATAAGGGCGATAAGCTGGCACAGTTGTACGTGGACAATATTTTGAAACTACGTGGGGTTCCTTCGAGAAAAGTGTCCGACAGAGGTTCTCGGTTCACGTCTCATTTCTGGAAGAGCCTACGCGAGCTTTTAGGAACTCAATTGGATTTCAGCTCGGCATACCACCGGCAAACGGATGGACAAACTGAACGGGTGAACCAAATCCTGGAAGACATGCTCCGAGCCTGTGTGTTGACTTACGGGAAGGATTGGGAGAGCAGCCTAGCGTTCGCTGAGTTCTCGTATAACAATAGCTATCAAGCTAGAATTCAGATGGCACCGTTTGAAGCCCTATATGGTTGCAAGTGGCATACCCCACTACTGTAGTCGGTAGTTGGAGAACGGTCACTTTTTGGGCTGGCCATAATCAGGGATGCGGGAGAGCAAGTCGCTGAGATCAGGAACAGGATTAGGACTGCGCAAAATCGGCAAAAAAGTTATGCGGATAACCGGAGATGCGAATTGTCCATTGACAAGGGACAATCTTAAGAAAGAATTCCCTCAATTCTTCGAAGAAAACCGTCTGAATCTCGAGGACGAGATTCCATTTAAGTGGGGTAGGTTTGTCACATCTCAAAATCCATAAACCAAGAAAAATGAGTTTTCAAATTTTTATTTTGGGAATCTAGTTTTTAGGCCCTTTTTAAAACTTTTCCAAACTTGAAACTATACTAGAAACAACATAGCAAATAGAAATTTCAAAAATTTAAAACTTGAATTTTGCCAAGTGTTTGATTTTCTCATTTTCTTGTTTTTGATCTTTCGGAGTTTATTTGCTTGCCTTGTGGAGTTGGAGTTTCCTAAACTTTACCAAATTAGTGAAAGTAGGGGAAATTTGAAAATTTCCGCGCAGGGCCAATACTTCCCTTCACTGGGCTGGCCTTCTGCCTCTCCAGCCCCAGCCCAACACGCGCCCTGCCCCTTCCTTCTCCGACGTGTCCCACAGGGCAGAGCCTGCTTGCCACCTGGCCGGCACGCCGCCGGCCACGCCGTGCTAGCCACGCCGCAGGACGCCGTCCGACGGCTCCAGGACGCGTTGACGTCCTCCACCAACCACCATCCGGTCACTCCGTCGCGCCCTAGGCCAACCGCCGCTGGTTTTGGACGAAACCACCAGGCCGCGCCGCGCCGTCGCCGCACGCCGTCGGGAACGCCGCGCTGCCGCGACCAACGCCATGTCACTGGCCAGAGTAATTCCTCAGGAGCTTTCCGCGCCGACCGACGGCCGTTAAACCACCCAACACCGCCCTAAGCGTCACATCGCGCACTAATGGAGCTCGCCGCCGGTCGGGGAAATCTGAGACGCCGCGGCGCCGAGCAGGCCATGCCAGCGCGTCACAGCTGCTGGGATACATCACAGGTGGACGATTTCGCGCGCAATTAGCCTTAATTTCACCCCGCCGTGTAACACTTCATGTTTCTGAATAAGAAGTCATTTTGTTCAAATTCTAAATCACGGAACCGAGCTCAAAAAGGATTTAAATTAATTTCAGTTAGTTGCATTTAAGTTTGAATTTAAAAATGTGAGTTCAAAATTTTCAATAAAATGTGGTGAAACAAAATTCTCTCTTGAAACCTTTTACAACAATTTGAATTTTAGAAGTTTTCATAAAATTTTAATTGAGGTTTAAAGGTTTTACATAAATTATTTTGCTCCAAAAGACTTCCTGTTTTTAAAATTCAATATAATTTTATTTATTTCGATTTTGAGTTTGGTCCCAAAATAAAAGTTGTTACCTATGAAAATTTCTAACAGACTACAAAATTTCAAAAATTTTAGAGCTCAGGAAGTCGTGCTTTTGGATTAAAAACAGAAAGCAGCGCAGGAATTCAGAAAAATAGGGAAAAAGAAAAATTTCCACGGACCCCACCTGTCAGCTACTCCACCGCCTTCTTCCTCCTCCTCCTGTCGTTCGCCGCCACCGCACAGGCCCATTACCCCGCGCGCCTTTTTCTTCGCCCTGCATGCTTGCCACGAAGCAGAGACGTGTCCCTGAGTTGGCGCAAGTAGTACCCCTCCGACCGAGCTCCTTCCTCCTCCCTCATTCTCTCTTCCACCTCCGGCCGCCTTCGCTCTCGTCGACGCCACCTCGGAGCACTCTGGCCAAGCCGTCTCTGGCTCCCGATCCTCGACGGAGAACTGTACCAGCGCACCCTCCAGCTCTCCCACACCTTAGCCCACCTCCTCCTTCAATGCACGCGCCGGATTTCGATGTTTCCCCAAATATCGAGCTTGGAGCTACCGGCTAGACTCCGACCAAATCCTCAAGCTCCAGGCGATTTCCCTTGAATTCCTTCTGGTTCCAGGCTTCTTCCTTACTATTGCATTTCTTGGGACAAGAATCAATCGATTTCGTAGCCGTTGGTGCCGATAATTGAGCTCCCCATGACACCGTTCGTCGGTACCCGCGCCACCTCGCCGTGGACAGCCCATCTCCAGCCATCTTCGTCGACAACAACCTCGATGCCAACCTTTTCCATCCTGCAGTGAAGCTCTCAGTGCTTAAGAAGTTGTTTCTCGTCGTCGGTACCGCCTCCGCCACCTTGCCGGAGCATGCTCAGGACCACCTCTCCGCCGCCAGCCAATTCCGGAGAGACCTCCACCGCGTCGACCCCCCTCAGTGAGCACCTCCGGCTGCGGTGATCCTTTTAGTGTCGTCTCCTCC
>BCLH01000953.1:51872-64475 GCA_001602315.1 Zoysia pacifica | reverse complement strand
ACGGAGCCGGCCTGCTCCAAGCAGGCCAGAGACTTGCGGCCTGCCCCAATGGGCCCATCGTTGCTTGGCCCACCCGGCTGAAAATTTTTATATTGCGAAATAATTTATTAGATTACCAGAAATCAGTTTCAAACTTCTAAAATTCGTAGAAACTTCATTATAGCTCGGAAATTATGAAATAAATTTTGTAAGGATCCTCTCAACTAGAAGTATATTCTGAAGCTAACTATTTTTCATTTCATGCATAAAATTAATTTATATAATTCAGATTATATAATAATTCATTAATGCATTATCAATATTCCTTGGCATGATAAAAACTTGAAAAATTTAATTTTCTTTTCTTTAGTCAAACTCTCTGTTTTAGAACAGTTCCATATTTTGTTTTCTTCAAAATAATTTTTTTTATAAATGATTTATCTTGCTTAAATTGTATTTAATCTATTATAAATCCATTTGGCTTCAATAAATCTTGAAATTTTCTACTTTTCTATTTCTTTAGTTAAATATTATGTTTTAGATAATTTTTGAATTTAATTTCATCCGAAATTATTTTAAAATGATTTATTGTGTTCACACGGTATTTAAATTCATTATAAATCCATTGGAATTCAATAAATTTTGAGAAATTCTCAAAAATTATTTTATGATCTTTTTGATTTTTATGAACTTAAGTTATGTTTTATGTTTTCAAAAAAACCATTTTAAAGAAGTTTTGCAACTAAATTTGTATCTTTTGAAAATAAAACGCTGTCATCGCATGTGATTTTTTTATTTAAAGTTAAACACCATTATAATTCCTTTCTTTGCATATCATTCATGTTAGGAACCAACCCATCTGAAAAGGAGCGTAGAGTTGTTCCTTTGGCAAAGGAAGCTAACTGTGAGCAAGCCTCAGGCAAGCCTCGGTGTATTAACTCTGTTTTAAATTTTTGTTTTATCACTATGTATTGTAAAGCTAATGTACTGTGCATTAAGTTATAGGAGTTGTTTAGAACCCTAGAATGTATGATAGTGCAATTACCTTTTTTTTAAATATATATTGGTACAGGTAACTCAATGTATAGCTAGGCTATGAGTTCTATCAACTGTAGAAGTCAAGTGAATGAGAAACCTCACTCGCGAGATTATAGGTTTGATTTTATCCCACACTTCAATAAATCTGAGACAAGGCAGGGATAGAGTATATGAGGGTTTGAGAACGCTGGGCCTTCGCGGTGGTAGCCCCGTCTGTGTCGGTTAAGGACCGATTCAAGTGTGGCCCTGTTAAGCAAGTTTGAACTGTACCGAAGCCATACTGGGGACATGGGACCCAGGAAACTGACGTAGCTCGATACCGTAGTGGTTGGACGTAACCCTACCTCTTTTTTGGCGGAGAGTAGAGAAAAACCTTAGATCTAACTATGAATGCACCCGACGCGGTGATCGCATGGAGGACCATGTGCTTGGGAGAGGTGCGCGTCGGACCGACCCTGTGGTATTGCTGTGAATGGTGGCCACGTGCGGCTTCTGGGAAGCGCGTACGTGTCGTCTACTTCGGGTTTTTTTCAGCTAGTGTAAATCGATTATAATCGCTAACCCTCACAGTAACGAGTACCGCTTGTTCACTGCATAATGTCGTAGTAATAATGTATTCTCTTTGTTCCCAAATAATTGCTAGTTCCACCAAAACACTTCCGTTCACATCTCTATCACTTTCCACTGCACATTCTCTCCTCCAAATGCACCCTTTCTTATTTCAAATGACAATTAATTGGGAGCAGAGACAGTTCGTAAACCTAATCAATAATATGAAATATTTGTTTAATTCATAGTCAATTGTTTAGTAACCATGCTTGATATAGTTATAGAGCAAACTAAATTTATTTTTCGTGAACTAAATCTACCGCTAAAATTTTAATATAAGGATTCACTATATTAGCACTGGTTTGGCAAATGACCATCCCATTGAGTCAACCACATCATATCCTTTGAGTCGGCTGTAGTTGGCCACGTTAACGGCTTCGCTCTCTGTGATTTTGTGCAGGTGGTTTCTCTCCCTCTCCTTTGGACCAACTGGCAGAAGCAACCTCCAAGGTAGCTATGTTCGTTCGGAGCCCTGCTCGCCGCGCTGCAGTTTGTGTGCTGCTAGAGGATGCATCGTATGGGCTCGATGGCATTTTGTGCATAGTCTATAGGAGACCCTAATTTAGGTTATTGCTTTCGCGCTTTTAAAAATCTTGGTTTTATAAACTTAAGCAACAGTTTGTAGTATATTTTATCGTGCTTGAGTTGTACTGTTAGTCCTCGCTTCGTCGAGTGACACCCGATAAGATCTTGTGCTCGATGGATCGTCTCTTCTGTGAGGCGGTCTGTCACATGCCGCACTGAGCCGGAGCTCTTACCGCCGCGCCGGCTATAAAAAGACTCCACCACTGCGCCCGAGCGCCCCTAGCGCCGCTACCATGCCTGCCAAGGTCTAGCACCCTCTCCCACTCGTCATTTCACCGGAATTTCCAAGATTCACCTTCTTCCCCGCCGCCAGCCGCCTAGCGCTGCTGCCAAGTCTCCTCCAAGTCAAGCGGCCTTTAGCCCAATCGGGACACCCTAGAGCACTACACACCTGCACTGAAGCTAGCCAACCCCCGCGCGTAGCCGCCGAGCGCCCCCCTTGGCTGCTCACCGTGCGCCGGTTTCAGCCAACCACTAAGCCGCGGTGCCAGCTTTCTAGGTGCTGCCTCTAGCTCGGGGAGGGCCTTGCACACAGTCACCACACCTCAAGGAAACTCCCACGCTAGGAGCAGGGGCCGCCGCGGCAAGCATTGCTCCCCTCCATGAGGCTCTGCCGCAGCGCTGCTCCGGCCCACCGCTACCGTCGCCTCGGCTCACCGCCGACGACGGTGAGCGCACCCCCAGGGTCCCGCACACACACACTGCATGCACGCATGATAAGATCCTGTGGTCGATAGATCGTCGCTTCTGTGGGGCGGTCTGTCACATGCCGCACTGAGCCAGAGCTCTCACTGCCGCGCCGGCGATAAAAAGACTCCACCACCGCGCCCGAGCGCCCCTAGCGCCGCTACCACGCCTGCCAAGGTCTAGCACCCTCTCCCACTCGTCATTTCACCGGAATTTCCGAGATTCACCTTCTTCCCCGCCGCCGGCCACCTAGCGCCGCCGCCAAGTCTCCTCCAAGTCCAGCGGCCTTTAGCCCAATCAGGACACCCTATAGCACTAAACACCTGCACTGAAGCTAGCAAACCCCCGCGCGTAGCCGCCGAGCGCCCCCCTTGGCCGGTCACCGTGCGCCCCTTTCAGCCAACCACTAAGCCGCAGTGCCAGCTTTCTAGGTGCTGCCTCTAGCTCGGGGAGGGCCTTGCACACAGTCACCACACCTCGAGGAAGCTCCCACGCCAGGAGCAGGGGCCGCCGCGGCAAGCATTGCTCCCCTCCACGAGGCTCCGCCGCAGCGCTGCTCCGGCCCACCGCTGCCGCCGCCTCGGCTCACCGCCGACGACGGTGAGCGCACCCCCAGGGTCCCGCACACACACACTGCATGCACGCACGGCCACTAGCCGATGGGCAGCAACTCGGGCAGGGCAACGCCCTGGCCACGCTGCCAAAGCGCGCTGGAACGCACCGGCCGCGCCCAGTTCACACCCAGTGCACATCCAGGCCAGCACGCGCGCACTGAACTGTGAGCGCGGCCCTGGTCCCCGACCGGAGGGCCGTGTGACACGGCGAGTCGCCGCACACGCGCACTCACATTGAACTTTCGCTCGATATTAAATCCCCGGACACGGACACCTGTTCGCATGTCCACCTTGGACACGGCCACGAACCACGGTCACAGACACGGGCACAGGCACGGACGACGTGCCCACGAAACCCCGAACCCGTGTCCACATGTCTACAGACAAGTCATGATTTTTATATGTCCACGGACACGTCACGACTTTCACCTGTCCCCGTGTCCACGGACACCTCGCGACTTTCACGTGTCTACATATCCACGGACACGTCACAATTTTTACGTGTCCACATGTCTATAGACACGTCACGAGTTTCACGTGTCTACGTGTCCACGGGCACGTCACGACCTTCCCCTATCTATGGACACGTCATAGTTCCCACATCTCCACGAAGCCCTGAACTCGTGTTCACATGTCCACGAAGGAAACCCCGATTTTTTTCGGACACCCGTGTGTCCAAGGGACGTGGACACAGGCTGAACCTTGTGTCCACACAGATTTTTCCACAGTCCGTCACAGCACTTTGTCGACCACTTTGCCATCAGATCCTAGCTGCGATCACAACCACCAACCTATCATTAGAACCGTCACCCTGAGCCCTACCATCCTAGCCTATCCAAACTCCATGTTCTATTTGGTGCTTGTTTCTTTTGTAGTTTTATAACTTTTTCTTTAATAGTCTTATTGTGATTGTTGTTTGTAGCTGAAGAAAAGCCCGAAGAGGACGGAGAGCCCAAAGAGCCCGAGTACGAAGAGGAGCCTGAGGACGCCGCTGAAGGAAAGTCCTAACACTCCCCTTGAACCACATTGAACCCATGTTTTACTGCACCTATAGAGCCTAATGCTTGCTTATTTTATAAACTGTGTTAAAACGTTGTGTAGTTTAATACCTACTTGATTCTAGGTATTTATATTGATATTAGTTACTTGCTGCAGTTAATATAATTACCATCTTGTTAGCCGTTGGCAACGCACCCTTGTTAACCAAAGGTCTACCGTCTTTAAATACTATTAAAGAACGGAAAGTTGCCTTGCTTAGTAGAATGCTTAGGACCCCAATTGCAGTGTCGTGCACTGCCACACCATACACCATTCAATTGCAAAATGCGTTAAAATGTGCTTGGTGGTGTGAGTGAAACAAAATGGGTCGAGATTAGTGCAACGGGTGCTAGGTGAAGAGGGATAATTCTAGTCATGGGGTGGGGCTCACAAGAGGAGTTTGTGATAGGTGTGTAGGCTTCGGTTTGATCCACCTGTCGTGGACGAGTCCACCACCCTGCCATATAAGGACCGATTCGTTAGCGCTTGACTTAGCAAAACTTTGTGCAACCACAGAACCTGTAGATATTGGACGGGACTTATCTCAGCTATGTAGGTATTTCACATCGAGCCATTAGGAGGTCAGTAGGACACAAGAGGACAGAAAAAGAGCATTAGATAACTCGCTGCCTGGCTTTCAACTATGTAATTGCCCGCGCCTTGGGACCGTAAGTCCATGGATATAGCCTCTAATTTGGTAATACCCGGTGTAGTAGGGGACTAGGAAAAGATGTGACTGTGGTAAATCTTCATGATCCGGCGGGTGATATCCCGACGGATAGTCTCTGTGTACATCTTGGGTGGAATCTGTGGAAACCTATATAGTCGCAACTCTGTTGATCAGGAGGAGCATAATCAGTGGGTACAGTGTACAACCTCTGCAAAATGTAAAATGCTTCTGGATAGGCCGTTGTCACGGTATTGATATGCTATTGTTCGACTACTATACTATTAGTTTTCTATATTGCCCTTGACGAGTGAGTGGGTGTAGATGTCTGTGTTTTGGAAAGTATTGGCTGTGTGCCGAGGGCTTGTATGGATGCGTGCTAGTGCCCGATTAAAAATTGAGAACTGATGAAAGGAGTGAAAGCCTTCTTCAGGTCCACCCTACTAAAAGAACATAAAAATCGGTTTCCATCTTGTTTAAAGACTTCTCCTTTAGGAAGCCCCGCATAAAAACTTGCTTTCTGCCAAACTCAAAACCTCACGCTTCTCCTTGTTTCGCTTTTCGTGAATCTTTCCCTCCTTATCGTTAGAGCTTGCTGAGTACGTTTGTACTCACCCTATCCCTTGTTGTTGTTTGTTCAGAGGATGAAGACGATGAGGACGATGCCGACTATGAAGATTAAAAGTCTCACCCTTCGCTCAAGTGTTACCTGTAGTGTGCTAGTAGTTGTTGAGCAGGTGTGATGCCTGAATAAGAGTCGTTGCGTTGACTTGTTGAATATAATATAAGCTATATTTGTTAGACCTTTCCGAAGACTTGTAGTTTGTTGAACTCGTACTTGTAATAATATCACTTAGTTTTTGATGTGGGTACCAACTACCGATACAGGAATTGGTACAGGAGGCACTAGGACACTCCCTCCTAGAAGGGGGTCTTACACCCTCACAAAAATTCTGTTTTCTGATAGTGATAATACAGGAATTAATAATCATTGGAAATTTTTTATCTCTTATGAGATAAAAAAATAGGTTAAGCCTCGATATCAACGCAAATTGATTATCCATAATCATTTAGCTCTATTTTAAAATCTTGTTTAAAATTACCACTCACGTTTTAACAAAAAACAACCTAGTGAAAGTATTTGGTATGAAAGTCAAAATTCCTATTTTATTATGAGGAAATATTCGAACATTTTCTTTGATCATCATACTAGGGCCATTGGGGGAATTAATCGTGAAAATAGTTACCGGTTCAACCCCACCAAATTTTATTTCACATTTAACGGGAATTGTTCCAAGGTTCACGGTTGAATTACGAGAAAATTTTTAAAAGTGAAATATCCTTGTATTCATATGTGGACTGTCTTCAAGATAACTTATTGGGTGTAAAATCATGGGCACTCATGATTTCATTATTTTTTCAATTGCAAGTATGTATTGCTCCAACGTGAGACTACAGCAGGCACCAGCCCTGAACCCGATTCTTCCACGGCCCGTATCGTACAGTACCTCAAACCTTCGCTGGTTCACATTGCCGATGATCCCAAATGTCGCTCAAGGCGAGCTGAATCCGATGAAAGAAAGACAGTCTTCCAGCAGCACACCCGAAGGTACGTCGAGGTCGATCGTCGCGCCGCCGGCGAACGTCAGGGCAACCTTGGGCACCGTCACGTTGGTGTGGCCGGTGAAGTTGTAGCATGTGTCAAGGCCTCCATCGGCCAGGGGCAAGAGCTGGTACTTCGACATGGCGCTCCTGAAAGCTGACCGCAGCGCCGAGTACGCCGGTGCCGGGAGAGCGGTGACGATGGTGCCTGAGTCCACGATCATTCCGTTCTTGGGCCACGCCGTTGCCGGTATGTCGAGCTGCTTCCCGCCCACGCTGATAGCGGTAAGATTCACCATGTAGAACGTGGATAGGCCGGGAAACTGATGGATCGGAGCGAACTCGAAGCCAGTCGTGTTGTTACTGCTCGGCGCGCCGAGAGCGAGGAACCCGGCGGTGCCGTTATCCGGCGGGAGGCAGTACGAGAAGGCGCCGCCGAACTGCCCCGCTGTCTGCGACACGAGCGACTCTGGCGCGCCGCCAAGCCCGAGCAAGCCATCGAACCTGTCGAACTTGCCTGTCTGGTGCAAGCCGCATCCAAAGCGTCAGCGTCTCCGTGGTGTACAGCCCCACCGTCTTCTCCCCGCCGCCGTACACGATCCTGTACTGGCACAGGGAGGGGCCGGTGCCGTTGGTGCAGCCTTCGTTGTCGTCAAGTTGTTTGCACGCTTGGCTGTCGCAAACGACAGCTGCGTAGGTGGAAGACGAGCTCGGGTCGAACAAGGGGTCCTTCTGCGGGTAGCACTCGCTGGAGTTGCACGGCTTGCACTGAATCCACGATAGGTCGCTGCCGGTATGGATGAGCATGGTCTGCTGGACGGCCGGCGTGCCGATGCTCATGGTTACGACGTACTGCAGGGAGTCCACCGCGGCGCCCAGGGCCGTGAGGATGCTGACGCCAGCGTCCGCCAGCATCGTCGTGCGCCCTGCGGCGCATGATGTGGTTCCTGCGAGCATGGTCTCGCCGGAGTTGCTTGGCGAAGGATGGCCCGCGCGGTCCGTGTCGGTGCACCAGCGGCATGGACGCGCGGTTCGAATCAGAAGTTGTCACTGGAAAACATTATGAAAATAAAGTATAAATTGATATGTTTTCAAATGTAATTAAAATGAAATTTTGTAAGATCCTATACCTCGTGAAGCAACACCAAAGTTGTGCTCACTGCTTCCAAGAGCAACGAAAAAGAAGCCGCACAAGATGAGGCGCCACAGGTAAAGATGAGGCAACGCCATGGTACTTAGTGCTTCACGCTGACGAAAGTGCAAAATTGCGTGAGGTATTTATCAGCCCATCAAACCTTGGGGACATCGACGGACAAGGCAACACGCGACAATATTTGGGGAAAGCTATAGGCAAAGGCCTTTGTCCGTGATAACTCGTCCTAAATGGATTGACTGATTATGCGCCAGCGATTTTGTCTGTCACATCTCTGTTGTGTAATGCTAATAATTTATTTACATCATGCATCTCACTTAGTAAACATCGATTCAGAATTGATCCAATAGTCGATCAGTGACCTAGTCTATTCATACGAGGTGATATTGACGTGTTGTTTTGAGATTTGTTATGATGCTTGAGAGATACTAAAGGTACAGATACCTCCCTCTCCTCAATTAATTTCAGTCATTAAAGTACATTTGACTAATTATCTCTTTATTTTTAACCATCAAACTGATAAATGGATGATGTGATTAACTCCAATCATTTTAACAAATCTCTGTTGTTTTGTGTGTTCCACCGTAGTGCCAATGGCTTCCACCATGGATTTAATGAAGTAACATCATGTTTTCGAATCCAACTTATATTTAGTAAGTAAAGGCTTTTTGAGGCATCATTTTAATCGTAGGAAAATATATGAATTTCTCAGAAAAAGGCAAAATATCCTGCCATCTATTGGTATACTTGACAATCTGTAACCATGGATCGAAAGTAAAGCCAATCTCTACCAACGTGGTGTTAAGAGTCCCAAGCCAAGACATATTCGTTAGAGAAGTAAATATCTTTCTTTGCTTTTTAGCATTGATTCCTGAAGACTACGTTAGCAAATTCACAATGTTACAATTACACACAGCAGATCAATAGGTTTCTCTGACGTACCTATCACATCAAATTCTACGAGGGAAGTAAAACTTGTTAACAATAGTCTTCATCATAGGTCCATCGAGATCCATTTCTATACTCGATCCCAAAAAAGAGAAGTGAGGAGATGATTAAGAACGGTTCCCTTTTCTAATATTGCTAAGCGAGACACAAGAGCAAATATGTATATGAAGCTTCTGATCTCTTTTTTGATTCATCATCATCTTCTCAAAGTGTACAAATAGATCTCGATTCTTCATAACCTTTAGCATGGTCCATATAACCTTTGGTATGATATATATGACTTTTGCTATGAGCCCATCATTTCTCACTGAAGGATTTTTACAAAACTAAAGCTCTTTGCTTTAGCAGATGTGTCAATTTGGATGCATAGGAATTTGCTGAGAACTAAAAAAGCCTCCACTTCTGCATCGTTCTCCACCACCACACATAGAACCCTATTCACTCCACTCCACCACCGCACATAGATCTGCTTCCACCACTCCACCATCGCACATAGATCTACCAACATCAACAGCCAGAGCATCGACGCCGATACACCGTCAGCAGGCGGAGGAGGGCCTCGTGACGCTGACCTTGACGACTGAAGCTTCTATGCTGGCCTTGACCTCTGCTCCTAGCCATCTTGAGGAGAGCACTGGCTGTGCGCAGCGCCACTCATTCCCTTTCATCCTTTATTTCAATTTTGATTTTCTTCAATATATATTTTTTAAAGAAATATGACTGCAGTGCCCTACTGATTTTCTTCGAAACTGTGCTGATTTGATTTCTTTTGGTAATGTGTGGATTGCAGAAATACAAGCCAATATGGTTTTTTTTTTTGTGACGGTGACAAATCTCGGTGCCCCCACAGTCATCATTGGTCTCCATATAGCTGGTCAACGGGCTGGATCGGGCTCAGTACCGGGCCTAACTGGGCCAATCTTATTGAGCCGTGCTCGGACTGGCCCAAAGCCAGTGTCGTGCTTCTTGCTGGCCCAGCCCGTCCGGCCGTCGTGCCGGGCCTCGGGCCAGCCCATTTGGCCCGGACCAGCTGACCAGCTATAGGCCTCCATCATAGAATTCACTTTGTCTTCAGGTGATGATGCTTGCTGTGCATCGATTGGGGGAAGAGTTGTTCACTTTGTTTTTCAGGTTCTAGCTCACGTTCTCCGGAACCTCCTTCTGATGTTCTTGCAGAGCAACTATCCAAATGAAGGTTCAGCGGGGCATCTCAAAGTTCATGTACTCCCTCCTTTCCAATAAAATATACTCTTTCCAATTTTTAATTGATGTCGCAGTTGACTTTTAAATTCAAATTTGACCATTCGTCTTATTCAAAAAATTGATAAAAATCATATATTTTGATATAATTTGATTTATCATTAAAATTATTTGAATCACAACTTAAAATTTTACACATTTGAGCAAATTTTTTGAATAAGACAAATAGTCAAAGTTGATTGTAAAAGTCAACGGCGACATCAATTTAAAACCGGAGAGAGTAAGCATTTTTAAGTCTAGACAAAGTCAAACTTTTATCACTTTGACCGCTAATAATGTATCATTAATAATGTTTTATCATATTAAAAATTATATTTTTTAGATTCATTATGAAATAAGCTTTAATAAAAAGTATATTTTTATATTAGAAATGACATAATTTTCTAGATATTATTAGTAAAAGTTAAAATAGTTTGACTTTATACAGCTCTAAAAATGCTTATATTTTGTAACGGAGGTAGTACATGATATTGATTCTTCAGTGTTTTGGTTTTATTTGCTGCTGTTTTCAGCGAGGAAATAGACACAGATGCTTCAACAGTTGTTTAGATAGGCCATATGTTACTTTCTGAGTACTTGCGACCTGTCTGGATATGATCATATGACACCACCATGTTTATTCTGATGGGTCTTGCTTGAGTTAAGTTCGTTCTAATTGCTAGTATTGTCTATGATGCCTTTTTCATGTGTAAATTTGAATGCACTACAGTTTTGGCCTGAAATATTACAAAGTCTATTCCTTCTTAGCGTTATTATTGATGTAATGATTTGTTTCTTCTGAACTGAGATGAACATAGAGAAAAAAATATTATCTATAATATCTATATTTGTATAACCCACTAATTATCAAAGCTGAATGATCATCAAGCCACATAATCCTTTTTGTTTGCACCGTTCGATCATGAAACTCTAATTGATGCTGGCCATTGATTCTACACCTCTCCATTTAACCTTTTTTTTCTCCTCTCCATTCATCTCTCACCAGCTGCTATCCTCTATTTAATCCTCGTCTCCCATCCACCTTTGCTCAATCTGACCCTCCCTCATCCTCGATCCACCTCTACCCTCTGCTTGATCCGCGGCGACACCACTCCAATGGAGTTTAAGAACGGTGGAGCACCCTCCTTAGCCCCCTCCCTCCGATGAGGAGTCCCCAACGCAGCAGGTGCCGGTGATAATCGGATGTTTCGTTCAAATTTCATTAATAAACACAGCTAGAAAAACTTAAAAATTTCAAGCAAATATGATTAATCATGATATCCTGTGAGCTCAAATGAATTTTATTAAATAGTTCTCATATATTTTATTTTTTTATCTATTATGATTATTTTCTTTGAGATTTTCTTTATACTGTAATAAATTATTATTACCATTATAAATTTCCGCAGTAACGCATCGGAGAATCATCTTAGTTTCATAAATCCAGGCCACATAGGCTAGAAACTCTTTCATTATCTAATAATAATAATAATAATAATAATATCTTTATTACGAGAAATGATGGAAACAGTTTGCAACTGCCAAACTATAACACTCAAAAGAGTCACCATACTTTAATTATACATATAGGTGAGAACATTAGAAAAGTCAAACTAGTGCTGATATCATGATGTCATTATTTTAATTATACGAGTATCTATTGCTCCAACTTCAGACATCAACCCTTGACGCTTCAGCACGCGCCAGGCCTGAACCCGACTGTTTCACGTCCCGTGTCGAACAGCACCTCGAACATGCGCTGGTTCACATTGCCAATGATCTCAGTGAAGTTATCTGAGTCCCCTCCGACGAAAGCGAGGCAGTCTTCCAGCAGCACACCCGAAGGCACGTCGAGGTCGATGGTCGCGCCACCGGTGAACGTCAGGGCAACCTTGGGCACCATCACGTTGCTGTATCCGGTGAAGTTGTAGCATGTATCAAGACCGTCATCGTTCGGTGGCAAGAGCGGGTATTCCGACATGGCGCTCCTGAAAGCTGACCGCAGAGCCGAGTACGCCGTCGCCGGGAGAGAGGTGACGACGGTGCCCGAGTCGATGATCATTCCGTTGGAGAACACCGCCGGCGGTATGTCGAGCTGCTTCCCGCCGACGCTGATGCCGGTAAGGTTCACCACGTAGAACGTCGGCGCGTTCTGGAACTGGCGCATGGGAGCGAACACGAAGCCAGTCGCGTTGTTATCGCTCGGCGCGCCGAGAGCTAGGAACCCGGCGGTGCCGTTTGCCGGCGGGAGGCAGTACGAGAAGGCGCGGCCGTACTGCTCCGCCGTCTGCGACACGAGCGACTCCGGCGCGCCGCCGAGCCCGAGAAGGCCGTCGAATTTGTCGTACTCGCCTTTCTGGTGAGACCCGCAGCCGAAGCTGAAGTTCTTCACGGTGACCCCAGGCACGAGCGTCAGTGTCTCCGTGCTATACAACCCTACTGTG
>BCLH01000953.1:24287-34735 GCA_001602315.1 Zoysia pacifica | reverse complement strand
GGAAATTCCTCTTCCTAAATTGGTTTTAGGAATTTCTATCATATCACATACTGAGGGTGACTAAACCACACAAATCACACTTATGAGGAACAGTGTTATTCAAATAGTAACTGCATGCACACCACAGTATGATTTTGAAATCTGATGCTTGTATATGTTAGAAAAAATAATATGATCAATGGTGTGTTTTTAGTCTAATGCTTGTATATGTTAGAAAAAATAATATGATCAATGGTGTGTTTTTAGTCTAATAAACTTGCTTTGTTCTTTGACCTGCTACTACTGATCGTGTGTACTGACTTTGGTAAAAGTTTTTCCTTTTAAAATGTCTTATACTTTATTAATAGTGCTTCTTTTTTTTCTGTTCTTACAGATCAACTGATTGAATTGACATCATAGAACTTTGAAGACATGTCAGAAGAGAAGACATGGATGAGCAAAGATAGGCGCACAAAGGAATGGCAGGATGGAATGAAGTCATTTTTAAATTTTGCATTCAAGAGTGCACATAGCGGAGCAACTGTTCCATGTCCTTGCATGATATGTCGCAATGTTTGTCACAAGACACGCAAGGAAGTTCTTCTTGACTTGCTTCGTAATGGGATGATGTTGGATTATACCTGCTGGATACACCATGGAGAAAAGATAGTTCAAAAAAAATGTTGCTAAGCAAACAAATAATGAAGAGTTCACTCCCGATGATGATGCTATGCACAGTATGCTGTCCAGCCTAATTAGAGGTACTAACCATGGAAGTAGCACAATACATGATGAGTTTTTTGAAGGTGGTGTAGATCCTGATATTCCTGATGGGGGTGAAGAAAGTACTACTAACCAGGAGCCAAGTGGATGTGCTAAGGCATTCTTTGATTTATTGAAGGATGCCCAAAAGGAGTTGTATCCAGGTTGCAAGGAGGTGACACAGTTGTCCTTCATTGTTAGGTTGTACCAAATTAAGTGTTTATATGGTTTGAGCAATAAAGCGTGAGGCAATCCTTGAATTATTCTCCCACGTGCTTCCGAAGGGTCACTGCATTCCAAATACACTTGACAAAGTTCAGAAGGTCATTCATGATCTTGGGTTGGACTACCAAAAGATAGATGCATGTGTCAATGATTGTGTGCTATTTCGAAAGGATTACTCCCTCTTGGATAAATGCCCAACTTGTGGTGCACCGAGATGGAAAACTAATGAATCCGGTGACACAAGAGAGGTTACTCCTTGTGGAAAAGCCAAGAAGCTCATACCATGCAAGATTCTACGGTACTTTCCTCTCATTCCACGTCTACAAAGGTTCTACATGGCAGAATCCACTGCATCAAATATGCGCTGGCACAAGGAAGGTCGTACTGATGATGAAAAATTACGCCACCCTGCAGATTCGAAGGCATGGAAACATTTTGATAGTATGCACCCACAGTTCTCATATGACCCTCGTAACATCAAGCTTGGGCTGGCATCTGATGGTTTCAATCCTTTTGGAATAATGAATATTTCCTATAGTATATGGCCTGTGATTTTGATTCCTTATAATCTCCCTCCTTGGTTATGTATGAAGCAGCCTTCTTGGATTATGTCAATGTTAATTCCTGGACCAAAATCACTAGGAAACAACATCGATGTGTATTTTCAGCCTTTGATCGATGAGTTATTGGAATTATGGCACAATGGTGCTCCAACATATGATTCTTCAAAGAAAGAGACTTTTCTGATGCGTGCTTCACTTTTGTGGACAATAAATGATTTCCCAGCATATGCAATGCTATGTGGATAGAGCACAAAAGGTAAGCTAGCATGCCCATACTGCCACATAAACACCGAGTCCTTGTGGTTGAAATCTGGACGGAAACATTGCTACATGGGACATCGTCGTTTTCTACCTCGACATCATAAGTGGCGTCGAAACAAGGCTTCTTTCAACAACGAGACAGAGAACAAATATGCTCCAACACCACTCTCTGGTGAAGAAGTGCTCCAACAGTATAATAGTTTTGAGCAGGTAGAATTTGGAAGAAAGAATAAAAGAAAACATCATGAAGAAAATAAATGGCATAACTGGAAGAAGAAAAGTATATTTTTTCAGCTCCCGTATTGGAAGACATTGCTAATAAGGCATAATTTGGATGTAATGCACATTGAGAAAAACATTTGTGATAGCATATTGGGAACATTGCTTGATATGGATGGGAAAACAAAAGATAGTTTGAAGGCACGTCTTGATATGCAGCATATGGGGATACGAGAAGATCAACATCCAGTGGTTAAAAATGACAAGTACATATTGCCATCAGCATTATACACTTTGGATAAAGATGAGAAGTATGCCCTCTGCAAGTTTTTAGAGGATGTGAAGATGCCTGACGGTTATGCATCAAGCATTAAGAGATGTGTGGACATAAAGGGTTGTAAACTATCTGGTCTAAAAACTCATGACTGTCATATTATATTTCAGAAGCTCCTTCCCATCGCTATTCGAAACATATTGCCAGAAAAGGTTGTTGTGCCTTTGATTGAGCTTAGCAAATTCTTTTCTGGAATTTGTTCTAAAGAATTGTCTATAGAGAATTTGGATAAGCTAACCAAAGAAATTCCAGATACTCTATGTAGGCTTGAGATGCTATTTCCACCGGCATTCTTTGATATAATGATTCATCTTCCGATCCATCTGGCTGAAGAAGCTCGCTTGGGTGGACCTGTTTCATATAGATGGATGTATCCAATTGAGAGGTACCTTCGTACTTTGAAAGGGTATGTACGGAACAAAGCTCACCCTGAGGGTTCTATTGCTGAAGGATATATTTTTGAAGAGTGTATGACTTTTTGTAGCCTGTTTTTGGATAACATCAGCACTAAGCTTAATAGGCCAGAACGACATGATGGTGCAACTAGGAGTGAACCCACTGCTGGGTCTCATTTATTTGCAGAAGTTGATCATTCTAAAAAAGGGTTTAAACTTGAACAGCTTTCTATAGATGAACTATATAAAATTAGACACTATCTTATTTGTAACTGTGAAGAAGCTGCTCCATGGATCAAGTATGTATAAAGATACCTCAACTGATCTTTAGTGTATTATTGCATCATGTCTACAAGATGGATATTTAATCTATACTATTTTCAGTGAACATATTGCAGAACTGAAAAGGATCCATGTCCGTGGTGTTGATAAACGGCATAGAGATGAGTTTGTTGATTGGTTTGAGAGGCGGGTAAGTACATAGAAATATTTATTATTATGAAAAAAAGAGATAAATGTAAACATTGTAGTGATAAATTTCTCAAATACTCTGGATGCAAATTAGAACATTGCACAAAGAAGGCAAGACAAGCGATCATATCTATGCATTATCTAGGGGGCCCAATCGTCGAGCTCGGATTTATAGTAGATCTTTCATCAATGGATTTTTATTTAGAACTGCACATGTGGAGAAAGATTTACGGACCCAAAACAGTGGTGTTGTTGTTAGGGGTGATGACACTGCTAATAATGTTGATTGGTTTGGAGTCATCAAGAAAATGATTTGTGTTGGCTTTGGAAAAAAACAAGAGGTTCTATTGTTTGAATGTGACTGGTTTGATGTGCCTTCTTTGAGTAGAAACCAAAGTAGAGGATGCAAAAAAGACTAATATGGAATGATAGATATTGACACTACTGTATTTCGATACAAGAATGACCCGTACATTCTAGCAACCCAAGCAGAGCAAGTTTTTTATGTTCGAAGTGTTAAGCACCCCAATTGGGCTACAGTTGTTAAAATGAAACCTCGGAATCTTTTTTCTATGTCTCCTATAGAGAGTGAAAATAATATCACTGAGTCTGATGTTGACTCATTTGATGTTGGCTATGATGAAATCAATATGCCACGCATAAATGAGGATATGATGGCATGGGCTAGGGATGACATTGAAGGCGCAAGCGGTGATGTTTCCACTCTTGAAAAGGCACGAGCTGACCAGATTGAAGAGGAGGGAGTTGGATCAGAGGATGAAAACAGTGATGATGATGATGATGACACATATGTTAATGATGACCATGTTGCTCCACTGGCCATGGAGGATAGTGATAATGATGATGTTTTTTTTATCTAGACTTTTCTGTAGTAATGGTCAATGAATGGCAGTATGGTATGTAGTTTGGTAAAATTCATATTACCTTTGCCGTTGTAAGAACGTTGGACTCCCAATTACAGAATACTTGTTTAAGTGATGGCCTGCAAGTACTGAAAGAAGAGGTTATTTAAAAGAATAAATCTGGAAAAGTGTGTTTGCTGCATGTGTACCATGTGCTATACAAAAGGGTACCTGAAGATGGCTCTTGATTTGAGAGACGCTAACTCCCTTCATGCCCTTCAGCTGGAGAATTCGTTTGGGCATTGCTTCTGCAAGACAAACGAAAAACAAGATCAGTACCTAACCGTGATAATTCTGAATAATTAAGTCTTCAAATTAAATTATGAAAGATGGGTGAGCTCCAACTTCTAACTGTAAATGTGAGCACAGTGACAATACCTTATGCAAAATTTGACCTCTTTTCTCTTCTCCCAAGCAATCTTCATAAGCATTGAAATAGACAGTGAGCCACCAAGCACACAAGTGAGGCACGGCAGCAAGCATGAACACTCCGACAGAGACAGAGTAAGAAAAACAGAGTAAAAAGGAGGAGAGGACAGGAGGACAGCATGAGCCGTGTACCTGTGTGTCTAAGTCCTTCGTGCTGCTGTGACGGATGGCCGACGAGGAGGGGATGAGCCGCTAGATTGAGGAAGGGGGATGCGCGGGCAGGGAGGTGGGGCAGAGATGGTCGTGCAGATTCACCGGAGAAGAAGCGTGGCCGGCATGATGCAGTCGCCCGCTGCCGGAGGGGTGGTGGTGGTGGTGCACTCTCTCTCTCTCTCTCTCTCTCTCTCTCTCTCTCTCTCTCTGTTACGCACAGGAACAGGGGAGCCCCGGCCGGAACGGACATGGGTGAAGGGGAAGACGAAGCACGAGGAAATAGTTTTTTATTGTCTGTGCATGTTTTTTTTTAAAGAACAATGTGTGCGTGTTTGTTTTTAGGGTTTTTATGATTTTTTTTTCTGAATGTATTACTGATAGAGTCTCCTGAAGAAATAAAAAATTCTTCTTGTCTTTCGCTTTTAAGTATGAAAGCTATAAAAATTCTAGGTATTCTAGGTAGTATTATCTACTCCCTCTGTTCTAAAATATAAATATTTTTAAAATTAGTCAAATTCAAAATTTTATTACTTTGACCACTAATAATGTATAACTAATAATATTTTGCCATATAAAAATTATATTTTTTGATTCATCTTAAAATAAGCTTTTACAAAAATAAATTTTTACATTAAAAATTATATAATTTGCTAGATATTATTAAATAAAAGTTAAAAAAATTTGATCTTATTCAAACTTAAAAATGCTTATATTTTGAAACGGATGTAGTACAATACATATTGATACCGTTGATTTTTTATATCAACTTTAACTATTCATTTTATTCAAAAAATTTATTCAAACATGTAAAATTTTATTATTACTATTTGCTTTATCATTGATGGAATTTAAATCACAGATAATAATTTTACACATTAAAATAATTTTTTTAAATAATATGAATAATCAAAGTTGATGTTGAAACTCAATCAGTGTCAATAATTTAAAACCGAAGAGAGTGTTATTAGTGGTCAAACTGTGATAATATTTTGATTTTAACTAAATTTAGAAATGCCCCTTTGTTCTTAAATTAATGTCATCAATGACTTTTTATATCAAATTTGAACATCTATTTTATTCGAAAAATTATTTCAAAAATCAAAAAATTATAAATTGTGAATCAAATAACTTATATAATAAAGAAAATTATAATAAAATATATAATATTTATAAAAAAATTTAAATAAAATAAATAATTAAAGTTGATATTAAAAATCAATAACCCGACAACAATTTAAAAATAGAGGGAGTATCTTAGAAAACAGAGGGAGTACTTTTATAGCGGATACAAGCTGGTTAGAGCAATTCGATAAAAGCACTTTTTTAGTAGAGTGGAAGACGAGCAGGTCAGATACAGCAATTTAGGATAGATAATGATAATTATTTATCTCCCGCACCTGCGACTGCGAAACTCTGTCTGGCACCCGTTGGTTGAACGAACCCCCCAAGTCAACCCACTAATCCCAGGACGTCCCGCCTCCCATCATCAGTTCGCCACACGACTCACACCTCAAACACCCACCTCGCCGCCAGTTCGTCGTTACCAGCAAAACATCCCAACTTGCCACATCTCCCACCTCGTCTCTGAATTTTCGTCTCCCGCGCACGAGGCACATCTTGCCGCAGCGCCTAAGATCCAAACCTCCCCTGGCCCCTGCCCCCGAGAAAGAAGATCGACGGTTGTCAATCTTGCTGTCGCGCCCTCTTCTGGGCGCTCCACCCATCGACGGCAGCTTGGGTTCCGTTACGCATTGCTAGATTTTTTTTCTTGCTCGATCTCGTGTGCTTCTGAATTCTATCTTACACTTGCTTCCAATACCTGCTTCTGAAGGATGAAGACAGGTCGCTAGGGAGGAAGAAGAAAGGATTCATCCATTTTCTTCAAGCTGAGGGAGAACGGAGGTCATTGCTTACAGCCTAAGACGATTCCAATTTTCTATCTTTCCTTAAACTGTTTGATTATTTCCCAGTGCCTCGACCTGTATGCGCACTGTGCTTGATTATAGTGTGATTATAGCCAGCAGGCATTGGTGCCCTGGATGGTTGAGATGGGATAACACTATATATGTTAGTAGGATTTTTTTTTCTTTCTCCTGGCCTGTAGCAGTTTATTTGATAGAAACAAAGGATATGAGATTAAACACTCATAATTCCTGGGGCAATGATTTGGGAATTCATCTAGTTCTTAGAAGGAAGCAATAAATTTATACACATGAATTTCAATCGTAAAGATTTCTTTTGCCACATCACCTCATCATTCTTATTGTATATTTAGAATGCAGTACCTTGAGGATCAGTTTTTACTCATTTTGGCTAATTGGTTTTATGGTGTTATTCTCAGAGTCACTGGATCTAATGTGTTTCATAGCTTAGAAAGTTCTCAAATCAAATGTGTCATACGTAATATAATGTCATAAGTTTACTTGACCATTTTGCTATGCAGTGTCACTAATGTTTATATTTTCTTTACCATTTTTAATCAATTTATCAGGAGGGTAACAGTAGAAAGGTTCAACTATGGTAACAAGACAGCAATCAATCACGGCATATCAAAACAATCTTAGTCGGCAACAAGCATCTGGTATGTAAGTAAAACATGTGTTTACAATGAAAAAATTAAAACACTTAGTACTCATTAATTCATTCTTCTGAATTATATGTAGATCAGAGATTACCACATGATGTGCAGCAACAGCGAGATTCCTCATTCTCCGATATGAACAACCATGATAGCTCACACCCAAGCCATGACTTTGGACGACGAACAAGTATGTCAATACTGTGATTATGGAGTATTACTGTACAGACAAATATATTGATCTTGATCGTACACTAAAAACTATAACATTAGAATATAGGTAGCATTCTTCCATTATAAAAAAATAGTGCTCTACATGACCTTAATTTTTAAATTCAGTCAGTGATGAGAATAGAACATGGTTGTGACTGATAAAGTTTTCTGTAACTAAGGCAATGTCAGATATCTGAATATTTGAAACTGACACAAAATTTTATTAAAATGCATGCCATTTTGTATTTCCATTCTGTAGTTGTGTCAAGAACTAATATGTTGCTTTATATCATGGAGCAATTCATTTGACAGGCATGCAAAGGAAAAATATTGTCCCATCAAGAGCAGAAACCATTGCAGCTTATCAAAATCAGAAAAGTGGACAGCAACAATCAGGTAATGTAATGTGAGTTTCATATGTATTAGTCTACACCATGAACTGTGTTATATTTATAATTTTACTGAATATACATGTAGAAGGCGATGGGCCAAATGTTGAGTGTAATGCACAACAATATGGGACATCATCTATTTGGTCAGAAGATGATGTTGGTATTATGCAATCATCTAATCAGTGGCCATCTCATGCTCGTATTTGTCGCACTCGTCCTAAGGATGGTATGGGTACCAGTATATTTTTCTTTGACACTTTGTATGTGCATGACAATGAACTAGCTAGGCTATTGTTTGATGACTTGCATTATATTCTCTGACTTGTTTTTCCTTGACGACATTTTCTACTATGCTAATTTCTAGAAAAAAATTTGTTGATGATTAATTATTTGTACTACTTTCCACTAAAAAAATTAAATTCATTTTTTGGTTGTAACTCTACGTTCTTGTTAATTGATTCCAATGTAGAGTTGACTCTAAGTATTTATTAAAACTTTTAGGTACAACATATTCTAGTGACATATCCCAAACATTTTCCTAACCAAAGATTTTAATCTCTTGCTTTTTACTTTTGGATGAATAAAAGGGAAAAAGTTTGGAAGAGGACTTCTTAAAGGACTTAAAGCTGCTAGGAGGCACTATGATAATAGAACAGAGAAGCTCCAAATTGAGTTCTCCTCTAAGTTAGGTGGTACAATTGGAATTAATTATCAATTATTTGTTGATGAGGTGGTTATCTTTATGAAAAAGCATGCACCTCTCATTGGTGCAAGGAAGTGGTCTGATATCGATGGAGCTATTAAGAGAGAAATAGTCAAAGACACTCTTGTAAGTATCAAACTTGATAGATGTCTTATATTTATCTAGTAGCCTCCATCTTGTATGTCCATATAATATTTTGTCTAATGTATATATTGTACAAGAGTTATGGGACTTGGAGGACACACCAGCAACTAAAAAAAAATTTAAACATTGCCAAGGAGTGCTACAGGGGATGGCGCTCAACATTGCATTCCACTTATAAGTGCTACACAACTGATGCTGACCGTAGACGAAACAAGCTTGAAGATGTGGGTGTGGAAGAATGGGATTATTTGATAGAGTATTTTGGGACCGACGAAAAACTTCAGGTCAACTAACTTTCTAATAACTTCACATGATGTAGGAAATATTTTAAACTACATAGAACTGATTCAGTATGCATTACAGAAACTTAGTAGGATCAATTCTGAAAATCGCAAAAAGCAAAAGACGAAGCACTTGATGAGTTCCAAATCATACTCACAGCTGAGCTATGAGAAGGTATGGAGTGGAATGCATGTTTTTATTGTACTGACATATACATGTATCACATATTTTTTTCATGACATGTACTTTTATGCAGAGGGACAAAGAGACGGGAGAAGAGCCTGATGACATTGAGCTTTGGGAAGCAAGTCATCTGAAGAATGGTGAATGGTCAAACAACCAGTCACAAGCAGTACATGTAAGTAACACCTCAAATCTAGATTTAATGACTAGTTGCAATACTTATACAGAATGATATTTATTTTTTGTTATCTAGAATGAAGCATACACACAAGTTACTGAGAAGGAAGCTAAACAAGGAGGTCCAATTTCAAATGAGGAGAGAAACAAAAAATTTCAGAACACTTACAGGTCATCACTAGGTTGTGGGGCATCAAAGGTTCCTGGACGTGGTTATATGGCTAACCCTTGTAATGTTTCTGAACGGCTACACACCCAAATGAATGAAAATGCACGTGCCACAGTAGAAACACGAAGGCAGAATGAAGAGCTCAACTACCATGTTCGGAACTTGGAAGATAGGAATGAAGAGCTCAACTTACATGTCCATGACTTGGAAGAAAAGAATACATTGTTGAATGTCCAAGTGCAGAGCCTAGGAGACAAAAATGATGAATTGAACATCCATATGAAGAACTTAGAAGATCAGCTAGCAGTAGACCGTGCACAAAGAGCTAAGAAAATGGAGGTTCTAAAGCAATCAATGAGAGAAGAAGTGCTGAAACTAGTTGGGAATCAGCAAGCAGCCATGCAACATGTAACTCATGTAATACTTCAATTTAGTTAAACATTCTAGGCATTTTTAATTTCCAGGTTGTGATCAAGCAATAGTTATATCGTAGTCATTACTATTCTTAATTCATCAAGCTTAGAAAGTCATATAATTCTTGCAGTCTAGTCAACAAAAGAATCCTGAAAGAAGTTCAAGTGGAAGTAATATCAAATGTACCACTTTGCCGGAAAATGTTCCAGCTGCTCGTATCATTAGTTCCCAACAGCTTAGAAGAACTACAAACTTATATCGTCGTTCTCGAGTTGATATGGTAAGTAATCACCTCTTGCTAGTTTTTTTTTAACATAAAGCTTGGTCATAATTCCTTGCATGTTACTCTAGAATTCCTTAATGCTATGAAAAATGTTAAAATCATAGATGCCCAAAACCATATAATATCTTTCATTTAATATTTTCATAAAACCTGGAAAGAAAATTTAATATGTTCCTCCCAAAGCTAGACGCATATT